>CM047810.1:127660123-127920735 GCA_026214975.1 Gentiana macrophylla | reverse complement strand
GCTGGGTCATGACAGAAAGCCGCCAACAGCTTCCTCCAAATCCTACTCCTCCCCTGCCAAGTACCGGCCCGACCACGATGCCGGTCGGTAAAGTGATAAAGCCGAAAGTACCACGAACGAGCAATGTATAAACGCCCTACGATCATAATGCCAAATCCGCCGATCTGGGTGCTCACCTGGGGCAATAGTGGTGCCCAAAATAGCATCAGACTCCCATGGGCGAAACAATTGCTGGACCCGTTGTACATCCCACGCCCTAGAGTTGGGAATAAGTAAATCTGAGACCTTAGAATCCGCTGGAATGTCGTGTCCTGCAAAAGGAATACGGAACGAAGGCTGGCGACTAGTCCATGCATCATGAAAAACGTAAACCGATTCACCGTCTCCCACCCTCCATCTCAGCCCGCTAAGTAAAAGATCTCGCCCCTCTAAAATACTGCGCCAGAGAAATGACGGTCGAGTCCCCAATCTTGTCATGCGAGAATAGTGGTGTCCTCAAAGTACTTCCATGATGCAAAACTTGTGCCGCCAATGAGCCTGGGCGCGAAAATCCTCCATGATTGCTTCGCCCAATAAAGCCAGGTTGAAACATTCCAAGTCACGAAACCCTGGACTTCAGCATTCTTAGGTAAACAACAAGCCTCCCGGCTTCTTCCAATGAATCCGACGCTTAGTCTCGGTGTCTCCCCAAAAGAAACCACGAATCAGCTGCTCAAGTTCCCGAATCATAGTAGTAGGAACCTTAAAACACTGCATAATAAAGGTAGGGATAGCCTGGAGGGCCGACTTAATAAACACTTCCTTGCCTGCAGGCGAGAGCAACTTGTCCTTCCAACCAGCCACTTTTTTCCGAATTTTATCTCTCAAGAACGCAAACCCCTGACGTTTATTTCTCCCAATCTTATACGCTAGCCCCAAATACTTACCAGAGCCGTCACCCAAGGGAATTTGCAGCAAATCCGACACCGCCTCACGCACCCCTACCCGGACTCCTTCAGAGAAGTACAGACTAGATTTATGAAAGTTGATAGCCTGCCCAGATAAAGCACCATACCTATCAAACAACTCCACCAAAGCCTCCACAGCCCCGTCCAGCAATTCAAAGAACACCATACAATCATCTGCAAATAACAAATGAGAAATAAAAACATTTGCCTCTCTCGCCAAAACGGATACCCCGGCGCACTATATGTGTACATAGTCATTAAGCAAAGCCGTGAATCCTCAAAGACAAATGATGAAGAGAAAAAGGCGACAATGGATCTCCTTGCCTAATCCCACGAGTAGGCACAATTCTACGGCTGGGCTTCCCATTAATCAAAACCCGATAACTTACAGACGTCACACATCTCCGCACCAGATCAATGAAGGGCATCGGAAACGCCATACGCTCCATAACTCCCCAAAGATACCGCCATTCAACCCGATCAAAAGCCTTGGCCATATCCAACTTTAACGCAGCATGACCATCACATCCCTGAGCACCTGCCTGCAAAGAATGAAAAGCTTCAAAGGCAACAATTGCATTATCCGTGATGAGACGGCCTGAGACAAACGCACTCTGAGTCTCCGAAATCACATCACCAATCACCCCCTTTAGACGATTAATTATCACCCGAGAAATAAGCTTGTAGATCGAATTACATAACGCAATCGGGCGGAACTCAGTCATAGCAGTAGGAGAAGTAACCTTTGGGATCAATGAAATATATGTATCATTCAGCAAACCTAGGGGGGCACCATTATTCAAAACATCCAAAACCACCCGTAGAACATCTTCCCCCACAATCCCCCAGTATTTCTGCAGAAAAATCACGTGCATGCCATCAGGTCCCGGTGACTTTCTCCCTGGCAACTGTTTTAAAGCGACACTAACCTCCTCCCGAGTAAAAGCGGCGGCCAGGTGCTGCTGCTGGCCAGCTTCAATCTCAGCAAACTGTAACCCATCAAGATCAATAGCGGTGCCATTCGACGAATAAATTGCCTGAAAGTAATCCACCACCACACGCTCCATATCTGCTGGCTCGTCACACACAACCCCCTGCGTATCAAACAACAAATGAATTGTATTGCGCTTCCGACGAGCTGCCGCCTTATGATGAAAATACCGAGTATTCCTATCTGTCATTACCAGCCATTCACTTCTACCTCTCTGCCGCCAATACTCTTCTTCCATAGTCTGCCACTGATCTATTTGCTGCATAAGAGCATGTTCCTGCTGTACTGAGTAACTAGACGATTCCCGGAGCTTCCGTAGGTCCTCCTCCTTCTCCGCTATACGTTTCCCGAGATTCCCATGCCGTTGGGAACTCCAACACCGCAACTCTCTACGAACCTGTGTCACCTTTCCTATATATATGCATTATTAATTTTCGGTTTTTACTATTATACCACCATTTTTTACTATCCTAAATTATACTGCATGTCAGATTTATTTTTTCTTTTATTCTATTAATCCTATTATCATTTTCTTATTATATTTTGTTGATCGTACAAAACAGTCACGTACAAATAAAGCACTCACTATATTCCAAAAAATAAAGCACTGACGTACAGAACCAAAAATAGTACTAATAAAACTATTAATTCACTTTGTATTTTTTTTCATGAATAATACCATACATATTTGTCCACTTTGTACATTTTTGGTGCTAATTTTTTAGTCTTTGATTAAGAAAAACGGAAATCCTAATATCCTATTATTGGTTATATTTACACTTTTCTGTTGAAACTTTTTTTTTTTCCGTTTTTTGTTTTTGATATTTCACAAATTTTAGAATCCTACTTGGTGCAAATCCTCATCTTATCTTTATATGGAAGGTGATGGGGCACCGACTCATCCTTCGATTTCATCCCCCGACAGCTTTTACTTCCATACATTTTGTATTAATAAATAAATAAATAAAAACCATAAAATCTGGACCACAAATCAAACACTGGGTGAATTTGGTTGTACACTTTTTCTGTGACCTTATCATTTTCTTTTTTATATTGTTCAAACACTTCTTATTTGTGTCTTTGTAATTTTTTATTACTCAAATACACTTTATTTGTATCTCTGTGATTTTGTAAACACTTTCTTCAAGACACTGTATATAGAATTCTGCCTCCCTAAGCTGAATTCCTGCTTCCGCTCCTGTTATATATCCATGTTTTTAATTAGGTGACACATTCTCCATAAATTTAACTAATTTCGGTTGAAAAAAAGTAAAATATAAGCTTCAAAGATAATAGTGTGTATCTCTCATTCATATCAATCCCTTCAACCATTACACATGCCAAAAATAAATTATAAACGAGACTGTCCGGTTTGTATATCCGAGGGGCCGGACCGTAGAATTTTTGAATAGGATATATGTATGAAGTATATAACTAAGTTACTAAAGTTTGTGTGTTATAATAGTAAGATGTTAATCATCAAATTGGATTATAACAAGGAGATGCAGTGCTAAATAATTCTTGAACAAATCAGAGCTTTAAATAAAATACAGTATAAAGTGTTGAAAAACAAGTACAAACCAATGTTGCGAGGTTTTTTAATTTTTGTAATACGGTAATGAAATCTCCCCCCCCCCCCCCCCCCCCTCACCCCTCACCTAAAAAAACGTGTACTAAGCATTCATTTCATCATGAGTAGTGATAATACCATAAAAATGGTCATTATAAAATCCACAACACACTTTTCGATCATTGATTATGATGTCGGATCTACTGATTTAAATGAGTCCCGAAAAAATCAAGGGTGTAAAAAGTTGTTGTGACACTTTATTGTGAATATATTGTCGTGACACAAGCATTTCTCTTTCATTATTTAGCCGAATAACACACATACAAATTTCAATGTATGCGTATAATTCCTCGAAAAATAAAAACAAATAAATAAATAATAACACGGGCACATTCCTTGTATTACATCAAGTAAGACAACGTCTTCAACTGTATTGTTGATCATTATTAGTGTAAATTAATAATGATGTAAACCTATCATTATCAACGAAGTGAATTAATGTTGTGTCATTCGTCTTGATACAACGGTTGTATCCGTGTCGTTAAAAAAATAGCAAAATCTTATCACTACTACAAAATAAACACAAAAAAATAGATACAACATATGTTACACAATTAATTTTGATGAAACAATAATGTATGACACTGTTTTACACCATAATTAACGATAAAAGACATGTTTGTGTTACGTAACTTTTATTATTAGGGCCAATTATTTAAAATGACTGATTTTCAACTTATTAGGGGTAATAGGACAATCCGAAATCTTATTTAGTTATAAGGACATTCTAATTTTAAGAAGGAAACTTATTTAGTTATAAGGACATTCTA
This sequence comes from Gentiana macrophylla, assembly GCA_026214975.1. Classification (NCBI taxonomy): domain Eukaryota; kingdom Viridiplantae; phylum Streptophyta; class Magnoliopsida; order Gentianales; family Gentianaceae; genus Gentiana; species Gentiana macrophylla. The sequence goes on along the minus strand of CM047810.1, from coordinate 127,916,397 downwards.
ATTTCAAGAGGATAATGAAGAAGAAGGAAAAAAAAAAAAAAAAAGAGGAAGCGCTGGATGGCTGATGTTTGCTTTTTTTTTTTTTTTTTTTTTTTTTTTATTTAAAATTCACCATATTTCTAAAGGTTATATATTTTGATCTAAAACTCGGATCGTCAAATTTTTTTCACTAAAATTCATATTTTTCCGTCTTCTTTATTCTAAAATCAAATTTGATATTTTTTTCCGACTAAATTTCATAAAATCGATTTTTTCTTCATAAATATCTACGTGAAATATTGATCACCACAAACGCATCGACCACCTACCCGATATACATTGGCCACCGGGATCCATTAACCACCCCGATGCATTGACCGCGCGATTCATTGTTTACCATGATGTATTGACTGCCGCGATCCATTGACAACCTTGATCAGTGACATCTCATTGTAGCGATTTATGCAATGACGTCTCATTGTAGCGATTTATGCAGTGACTTCTTATTGTAGCGATCTATGCAGTGATGTCTTATTGTATCGAACTATGCGATTAATCGTGTTATTGTAACGATTTATGCATGGCGACGTGTTATTGTAACAATTTATGCATACCTTTGGTTGTAAAAATATGCCTTTAAACCAAAAAACAAAAGAAATACGCTTATTTTACAAAGTTATCGAAAATTTAAACCAACACCAATCAAATAAACCAACATCAATCAAATATTTAAAGATAACAAAGAAATAAAGTTACTTTACAAAGTTATCAAATGTGTGTATCAAGTTGTATATGCGGTGACATCAATATCATTGCAACAGTTATCTAATTGTAAATACAATCATCAATGTCACCGCTTCGTAAATCTATGTCATCGCATAAGTCATCAATGTCCTCGCATCGACATCAATGTCACTGCGATAAGTCGCCAATGTCACCGCATAAGTCGTCAATGTCACTACACCAAACATCAATGTCACTGCATAAGTCATCAATGTCCCTGCAGCAGACATCAATGTCACTGCATAAAACCTAACAACTGCATTAGTCAGCTCTGCTCTTGTTTTGCATTTCTCCAAATGTGGAGTTTTTAATATTGATAGAAGTACAAGTTTGGTGAAACTACAAAGACTCTTCACTATGACTCTTGTAATGGCCACACGTTGTTTGTGCCCTCCTGATAATTGGATTCATTGTGGAATCCCTCAATTCTTTAACACGATCTTGAATCATTTGACGATCTTGTTTAGCTTAATGTCCCTGCATCATTCATCAATGTCACTGCATCGGATATCAATGTCCCTACATCGGACATCAATGTCCCTGCATCAGACATCAATTTCCCTGTATCAGACATCAATGTCCCTGTATCAGACATCAATGTCACTGCATAAGTCATCAATGTCCCTACTAAGACCACACTACTAGGACCCATCAGGCTTTATCAACATAGAAAATGCAGGTTGCAAAAGAAAAGAGGGCAAAGCAAAGGCATGGGGCAACAATAGCAGCCTCAAAACCAACCTAATAGACTCAAATGAGTCAAGAAATTGGCCATTTTGAGGCAAAAAGAGCATACAATAGAAGCATTAGGCTTGTAACCAACAACACCAAACATTGAGTGCCATAATCAACAACCCAACCTGACTCTACACCAACATAAAATTAGCCTAGAGTAACCACAGAAATACCACAAAAAGTACAATATAGCAGGAGCCAAAGTCCAATGCCAGCTTGAACCAACAAACAACAATTTCCCAACAACACCAAGCTGAAATTCTACAACTAAGCAACCCAAACAAAATGAAGAATTAAGCATAGATCTCATCGCCTATCATACCTCCACAATCCAACCACAATCAGCTGCCACCAGGATTCAACTCCCACTCATCTGTATGCAACACAAGCGCAGAGCCTGCGATAACTGAAGGGAAAAAAATAGTTACTTGATTAAATTCACTTCAAAAGAATGCGAATGCGTTCGTTTCATAAAACCCACTTTGAACAGGTGAAGATGTTCCTTTTACGCAATTGGGTAGAATTTTTTTATTAATAAAAGGGGAAATCAAAAAAAGCAAGGAAAAGAAAAGACCTTTTTGAGCGTTGGGTGCGACGCATAGAACAGAGGAAGATGTGGAGAAGGAAGAGAATACATAAGTGAGCTTATTCAGTAGTGGAATTGATAATTTTGGGAGGAAAGTGGAAGTGATGGAGTGGGTAAGAAGATGGCGGGCTGCCGGAACCATAGCCATTGTTTTCTGGTGCTTCACTTCACATGAACTTAAAGATTAAACCCCTTCCTCAAAAAAAAAAAAAAAAAAAAAAAAAAAAACCATCAGTAGGAGAAGCCGCAGCAACAGAAGCAAAAGCATCTGGAAGGTAGCTATCCCGGTAGCCATGGCCGTGCAAGCATTCAACGGCGGATGTAAAGCTATAAAATAAGAGATTAAACAGATCAAGCAACGCATTTGGTACATCTACGCAGTTGAAGAAACCCTCGACAAAGAAGAATAAAAATTAGAATGTCTTTATAACCGAATAAGTTTTTTGAGTGTCCTAAATGATCATTAAATCTCTAACGACGGCCTTATAACTAATAACCACTTATTATTATATGATAACGTTACTCAAAAAGTAATAACACATATTTTTTAGCACTACATGACGGGTATTATTACTGGTACATGTTATAATTAATAACAAGTAATTACCCATATATAAAAAAAAAATATAATTAAGCGATTTGTATTTATCACTACCCAGAAAATAAAAGTTAAAAACAAAGAGTAGTACGTTCCAACAACCAAATGTACCGTGGCATGCAGATTCCCAGCGTCCTACACACCCACACCTGCACTTCACAGAGGATAAATTGAACCTTAGCTATCATTCCCCTGATATATTTTTATACACTATCTCACTAAAATTTGAAAGGAAATCATGGAGGAATATAGCACTGAAAATGAAGAAATTGTTGAATCTGGAGGTTCCATGAACAAAGGTGACAACTTGCATGAAGGAGAGGGATCCGTTCAAGCTGCAGCAGGTTTTCTTTTCTTTTCTCTCTCGTTTTTTTCTTGATGTATATTCTTCTCATAAGGCTTTAATTTCTTTAACCAAATAGACAGAGAATAATCAGGTAGGAGTGATTTTATTCTGAAACTGAAACATAAGAATAGCTAAAAACACACACAGATCGTCACTGTGTTGTAGACTTGTAGTGACTAGTGAGTGAGCGTGAAAGAGAATGTATAACAGTAAGGAGTACTACACTGCAGTCTTGTAACGAAAAAATGGAATATTTTTTCTGGGTTTTTGATGGTAGCTTGTTAACAACAGCTAGTTAGTTCTGCTAAACAAAAACAAATTAAACCAAAAAAGGACTGTTCTTTATGTTGCTACCGTCATCAATGGCGGATTCTTGAACTTCATTTGCCGGGTAAATTAAGAAATCGTATTGATGATGATAATGAAGAACCAAGATGATAGCTTTCTGTATAAATAACTGTGATTCATGCATGGTAGTCGTGAAACTTTAAAATGGATCAGCAGAAATGAAGAAACGATGGATTTTTAACCAAGTTAATGTCTACTGGATTTTATCATATTGTACAAATTTTTTTTAAAATTTTCTGTTGTATGATGAATTCTTATGTGAGAAGCTTAAATTTTTGGTCTTTAATTACCAGGGAAAAAAGAAGAAGAAGGGAATCAGCAGGTAGATACTTTTCCAACGGATCCCGAGGAGGAGATTGCAAATATCCGTGGAGGTGGAGATCCAATGTCATCGCCAGGGGAAGGTTCAAACAATTCATTTTTCTTTCTTTCTATCTATTAATTAGCTTAACGTTTATAAATTCATGAATTCATGTGTGTTACTGAAATGACCTTTTGTTTTTGTTTTTCTGAGGAAAGGAACTTGTGATCCTATAGGTATATAGATTAAAATGAGGGCAATATTTTTTTCTTTCAATTATCTGCTAGTGCTAGTTATTGGTCGTTCACCTTTTCCCTTGCACCTACAGGCTCTCAGGCTCATGCCACCCGTAGTGATGTTGCACCCGCAGCCTCTGTGTATCATACCACCGGCTCCGATGTTGCACTCGCAACCCATCACGATCATGCCACCGGCACTCATGTTGCACCCGCAGCACCTCATGACCCTGTCCCCATCACTCATCATGTTGCACCCGCAGCCCCTCAGGACACTGCTCCCATCACACATCATGTTGCACCCGCAGCCCTTCAGGCTCCTGCCCCCATCACTCATCATGCACCTGCAGCCCCTCAGGACCCTGCCCTCCTCACTCATCATGTTGCACCCGCAGCTCTTCAGGACCCTGCCCCCGTCACTCATCATGTTGCACCCGTAGCCCCTGCCCCCATCACTCATCATGTTGCACCCGCGCCGCCGAGACCACGCCCCGTCACACATCATGTTGCAATCGCACCCTCCGGGACCACGCCCCATCACACATCATGTTGCACCCGCAGCTCTTCAGCTCTCGTCCCCATCACTCATCATGCACCCGCACCCCTCAGAGACCACGCCCGCATCACTCATCATGTTGCACCCGCAGCCCCTCAGGACCCTGCCCCCGTCACTCATCATGTTGCATCCGCAGCCCCTCAGTACCCTGCCCTGATCACTCATCATGTTGCACCCACAGCCCCTCGGACCACTCGCCCCATCCTTCAGACCACGCCTCGTCACTCATGATGTTGCATCCGCAGCCCCTCAGGACCCTGCCCTCACCACTCATCATGTTGCACCCGCAACCCCTCAGGCTTATGCCCCCACCACTCATCATGTTGCACCCGCGCACTCTCGAGCTCCTGCACCCACACCCGCCAGGCTCCGCCCCATCACTCATCATGTTGCACCCGCGACCCCCGAGACCACGCCTCATCCTTCAGACCACGCCTCGTCACTCATCATGTTGCATCCGCGACCCTCCGAGACCACCGCCTCACCACTCATCATGTTGCACCCGCAGCCCCTCAGGCTCATGCCCCCATCACTCATCATGTTGCACCCGCAGCCCCTCAGGACCCTGCCTCCGGCACTCATCATGTTGCACCCGTAGCCCCTCAGGCTCGTGCCCCCGGCACTCATCATGTTGCACCCGCAGCCCCTCATGCTCGTGCCCCCGACACTCGTCATGTTGCACCCGCAGCCCCTCAGGCTCCTGCCCCCGCCACTTATATTGCACCTGCAGCCCCTCAAGACCCTGCCCTCATCACTCATCATGTTGCACCAGCAGCCCTTCAGGCTCCTGCCTCCGGCACTTATGTTGCACCAGTAGTCCCTCAGGCTCGTGCCCCCGACACTCATCATGTTGTACCCGCAGCCTCTCAGGCTAGTGCCCCTGTCACTTATGTTGCAGCCCCTCAGGCTCGTGCCCCCGGCACTCATTATGTTGCACCCGCAGCCCGTCAATCTCATGCAGTTGATATTTTGCAAGCTGATATGATACCCCTTCTTCAAAATTTCACGGCATCACGATTTTCAGGTCATTTATGCTTCCATGAATTAATTTCATGTTTATTTTTCATATTCTTTTTAGGATAATTTTAAGTTTTTTTTAACCCTAATTGCCGATGACTAGTATGTGTTTTTAATAATATGTATCTTTCTTTCCGTCTTACATGTCACACATACATATGAACATGCTCATGTCAGATGATTAGTCCACACAATTTTGATTTGTTAGTATATTCTAGGTGATATACCTTATGAATTTTAGAATGATGACCTACCAAGGAGAGAATATTTGGTGCTTTATATCCAATTGAACTTAATTTAAAATGAAAGATGATCCTATTTGTTAATACTCCCTCCCTTCAGTTGAAAAAAACACATACATTAACGAGGTGAGTTAACGTTTTAATTTAAATGCTAAAATAATTTTAAAAAAAACTCTTAGTAGTAGTATATAATTAATATAATCTAGTATTTATTTATTTATTTTTTTTTTTTTTGTCCCTAATGAGGTTCGAAGACTGGTCTTCATGTTAAGTAATAATCTAGCTCACCACTAGACCAATGCACTTTGTGCGTATTTATTCTTTCACTCCTTAATAAATAAAGATAGATATTATATTAAAAATGTAAGTGCCTCAATTATTTTGAAACAAATCTTTTTAATAATAGTCTCGGTTATTTGAGAACGGGCGAGTATATTACGCGGAAGTAGTTCTGGGTTCAATTACTCAAACTATATAAGGTAGATATAAGGTAGAGAGATTTTGTAGGAACGCAAACTGAGATATTTGTTTGTTATCCAATAGGAGCCTTCAATCAATTTTCCCCTTTGGTTTGGGTTCAATTTATATAAAATTATTCTTGAGGAATTGACCAGATCTCCAAGGTTCTATTGCTAGTTTCTCACCCTGGCATTAATTATAGTATTTTTGTGAGAGCATTAGCTTATTTCTCACCATCCTGGCAGATCCCACTTCTTGCCTATGTTTTCTGAATTCATCGATGTTCCTCTCTCATTAGTTTGCTTAAAGAATTATTCTGTTTGTAGAGAAGGGAGGTCTATATCTCTAGGTTTATAGCAATGCTCGGTCTCAATCTTTTGGATAGATACTTTCTTGTTGACAATTGCTCTAGTGTTTTATCATTTCTGGATATTATAGTTATGTCCTTGATATCTTGATATTAGTTTAGTGGCTGCCACACGAAATCTACCATTTTATTGGCAATAGAGTATAATCGACTTTTGGATGATTGATTCTAAACCCTCGTAATCGACTTTCAGGTGGTCGGTTATCACCATGTGACTAAATGAAAACTGATTCTCGGCTCTAGAATGAACCTAGCTGATAATAGACTTTCAATACCGGGTGAGAGTTGTTACTCACTTGTCGATTGTTTTCGGTGTTGTGTCGGCACCGAAGCAAATCAGTCGTTTTTGGAAGTACATTAGAATCCACTTTTGGAAGGTCAGATTCTAGAGCTGATAATTGATTTCCTGTCGTCCTTTTGTCAAAATCGATCTCGGTTGAAAGTTGATTCTCGACTGTAGAATCTACTTTTCACCGGTTGACCTTTTTCGACGTGGGCATACTTATTGATGTTTACTTTCATTAATCATTTTGGAATCATTTTCACGATGGATACTAATCTCTGGCAGTCTGCATCGTCTTTCGCCGTTGTGCTGGTGTAGCTACATTTACCCTTTATTTTTTATGTACATTAGGAAGGCTTACAAATGCATCATTGGTGAACATGTTTAGGTGTTCTGCAAGATTCTTGCTTAATATGCCCTTTCCCCCATCCTCTAAAACTATTGGCTTGAATTGTGTGGAGATATCGTTTTGGCTAATATGATGTCTCTCCTTGGTGGATGTGGACGGAGTGGTTTCTATAAGCCCATAGTATGTTGGGAAGGTGCTCTACCTAGTCAGTGCCCCTTTTTCGATCCTAGATAGTGTGGTTGGTTAAATCAACTTGGCAATAATCTTATGTGGTGTCTCTAAGAAGTGAAATTCTAGGTGATGTGATGCTCAGTCCAACAAGGCTTAGCTTTGTCCTTAAGGACCTGATTTCATTGTTGGTAAATAGGATGTTTAAGATTTGTATCATGAACATAATATTCTTTCGTAGGGATTTTGTAATCAAGGCTCCTATAATCATGGTCAAAGGCTCTTCTTCCACTTGGTGATAAATTGATGGCCAGTAGTATCCGCTGAACATACGATTTCGAGTGAGCATCCGAACCCCCAAGTGATTGACAAATATTCCTTGATTAATCCAGACTTAGGCCAGGGAAGGATGAGGATCTGCAATACAACACTCTGTTTTATAAGGCATGCGTGGCTTACATGTAACTTCTTGACCACCGTTTTGACGCTCAAGAGATCTCTTAATCTCTCAGAGAGTTGATCCTCTCATCCATCTAAGGTTGGTGCTCAACTGAGATGACATGAGTATTGTCGTATCCCCTACTGTTGATTAGCACCATTTAGGCATTCTTGGTCAGTTGAGGCAGAAAGGAACGCATTGATTTTCAAAAAAGTTAGTTTGAAGCTCTTGCACTCTTGCACTCTTGCATGGTATTTTCAAATAGGCTTCATTCTCTCTGTTCAAACAGTTCACCACCAACTGGGAGTTGGTGTATGCCTTTAGCTTTGAGCCCTCAACCTTTTTGGCAAATGTCATCCTCATAACAAGGGTCTTATACTATGCTTCATTGTTTGCTACTGGAAAATCAAATTTAGAAGTGTATAAAAAGTCCTCACCTTTAGGATTAAATAAGATGAGTCATGTCTAACTTCTTTCTTTCTTGAAGCTCCATAAATGTAATTGGTCCATTGCTTTCTTGTCGGTGTTCTAAGAGAGGGAGAGATGGAGTTTGAGGCTCTAGGTCGATCTGTAGTCAAGATCTAAGTGGACTAACTACTTGACAGCTCAACTAGGCATTTTTTTGGCTTGATAAGTATCTGTCAGAGTTGTTTTCATTGGGTTCATTAAATTTAGCATGTTTAGTTTACCGGACCTTTATATAATATGTTTTTGTAAATATTGGTGTATGATCTAATACTGTTTTATAATTTCATATGTATCATTATGTGTTTTTGTGACTAGTGTGCGATCTAAAGCTATTCATATTCCAATGACATGTTTCCTAACTTTACGGTTGCCGTTTACCAGTTAGGACTCTACTTTGGAACCGATGTATCCGATGGATCCATTACTACAGAGTCTATGTAGGGTGGCCTTCGTGTATTGCACTGTCTTCCTGTGGGTTTAAGTTGCTTGAAAAGACAGAAGATTTCTCTAAATTTGTTGATGGAATTGGGAGTCCCAAATGGTTAGATTTGTCAACGAAAAAGATATTGTTGGCATTACTTGCATTTTTCTTGTATTGTTGTATGCTGGCTGTTATATGGGCGTTGAATTGGTACGTAAGATGGGCGAGGGAACAACAACCAGCAGCACAAGTGACTGCCCCAGCTGATCAGCAACATGAGGAAGAGCTGCCATCGGCTAGGTTGTGCAGATCTCTTCGGGAATTTGGTATTAAGTATTACAATGTTCTTGAATATTTTGGCGGATATTTCCTATGCACCGCCTTCCTAATGGTTACGGTTGATTTGGGGTTTCATTTTAACTACACCGATGCGTTTTATTCTATGATGGTCATTTTGGCTGGGGCTTTAGCTTTTCTGTATGCGATTAATAGCACACAGGATTTTGGATTAATTGACGGCTTTCAAGGACTTGCGGCAATGATTTCGCAACGTTATCCGCCAGGACAATCTCGAAAGCTGCTACTCCTTGTGTTCATTCCTGGATTTCTTAAGTATGTTGGGGGACCATATTTCTCAGATTTGCATCGTAAGATCACCGGCCCTGATAATACAGATGAGGAAGGAGAGTATTAGCCCCAACCTATATTGGTTGGGAAAATCAAGCAATTTCAAAGGATGTAAAGTATTTGGTTAAACTAGCACTTCCTTATCATGGCAACACTTTTTATTATGTTTCAAAACTAGCACTTCGTCATTTTATGTTTTTTTTTTTTTTTTTTTGGAATCAGTTGTTCTACTTAGACATTGTATGGTTATGCTAGTCAGTATCTTTTTATTTTTATTTTTATTCTTGTATGGAGGAGTGGTAGGAGTTTAATATAATTTTCATTGTCAAAAAAAATAAAAAATTTCACGCTTAGCAAACACAATGACATTTTATCTTGGTTTTTTTTTTTTTTTTTTTTTTTTTTTTTTTTCCCCAAATGGACGAAAGAGTACCCAAAAAAAAGAAAAGAAAAGGGCCATTAACTACTAGGAGATGTGATCCACGAAGGAAATCACCTCTTTCACTGAACTTTTCTAATAAGTTTAGATCCAAAAGCAGCTAGTTTATGTGCAAGATTATTACAATATCTAGGAGCAAAAAAACCCTGCACTCCTTGAACGTAGCTTTAAGGAGAAGAACATCCTCACAAATAGTCTTGCAGTTTGATGGGAAAGATTTTGCTTCATTTAATCTATCCACCAGCACTTTACAATCTGAGATCAAAACAATTGAGTCCCATCTTTTCCTGATGCATTCCATGAGAGCCCACCGGATTGCGCAAGCTTCAGCAGCAAGCGGAGAAGGCAAGGGCTTGTCGCCGGGAGCCGCCCAAGCTTCCACCAGATTTTGATTGTTGTCCATTACAGCTTATTACGGCATATTAATACTTATTATTATGACATTGTATTAATTAGTAAAGGGAGGACGTGGTATTTTGTGAGAAATAGGGCTTCTAATTGTGATGTATAAATAGATGATGTGATGATGAATGAAAGACATAGAAAATATTTTTACTCTATTAAATTTGTCATGGTAGCCGGTCACGGAGCTGATGCTGCTTTGATCTAGTTTGTACCCAATTCACGATGCTGATGATGCTTTGATCGAATTGAAACACCAGATAAAATTGAATCGGTCAAGTGCAAAGAAAAATGCTTGTACTCTTATAGTTACATGCGTTCTTTTTCCCAAAAAAAAGTATAAAAAGATACTTACGTTCCTGATGTTTCGGCTGAGAGAGTTGTTGATTTAGCTATATACTGCTTGCAATTGCTACTTTGAGCAAGGAGGAGCCGGCAAATATTTTTTTTAAAAAATTCTGTCGGAAGGGACCAACGGCCGGAAAGCTTCAAGTGGTCGATGGAGCAGAAATGAGAACAAAAGCAGCCGGGAACAGCGGAGCAAGCTGGGCTTGCAAATTTGACACCTACACAATGGCAAAGCATACTTGACTTGTTAAATTTAGCTAAACCTAAAGATCGCTTGACATGTGAATTTTCGTGGATAATTGACACTGAAGCGACACATCACGTGACCGGTGTGTTGAATACTTTGGGGAATGTACGGGTGACTAAAAAATGCCCAGTGGGTCTCCCAGACGGTCGGACTTCACATGCTACGCATGAGGGCAGTATTACTTTGCCTGGAGGATTGATACTTAAAAATGTTTTATATGTGCCTAATTTGGCCTGTAATTTGTTATCCGTGACTCAGTTGATGGATGAACTTAATTGTCAGGTTCAACTCACTTCCACTTTGTGTGTTATGCAGGACCGAGCCACGAAGAGGCTGAGTGAAGTGGGTGAACGCGAAGATGAACATTTCTTTTTCCGGAGGGTTCCACACGTCAAAGTTATGGCAATTGATGGGAGAAATTCCATGGATTTATGGCACAAGCGGTTGGGACATCCTTCGGAAAGAGTTCTAAAACAACTTCCTAAGTCTAGTAATTTGAATAAAGATGGTTGTAATATCTGTTTTCGGGCTAAGTAATCTAGGGAAAGTTTTCCACAAAGTGATAGTAGAGCTAGTAGAATTTGTGAGCTTGTTCATTGTGACTTGTGGGGACCGTACAGAACTCCATCTACATGTGGGGTCTTTTATTTTTTGACAATTGTTGATGATTTTTCTAGGTCTGTGTGATTTATTTACTATATAATAAAATGGAATTTGAGACAGTTTTTCTGGATTTTATTGCGTTGATTGATCGTCAGTTTAATGAGAAAATTCTGCGAGTTCGAAGTGATAATGGAACATAGTTTAAATGTTTGTTTCCCCATTTTCGAAAGGAAGGAATTATTTTTGAAACCTCGTGTGAGGGAACCCCTCAACAAAATGGCTGAGTAGAAAGAAAACATCAACACATCTTCAATGTTGCTAGAGCGTTACGCTTTGAGGGACATCTACCACTTAAACTGGGGCCAGTGTGTGATGACTGCATGTTATTTGATTAATCGGACCCCATCGAGTGATTATAAGACGCCTTATGAATGTTTGTTTGGGAAACCACCAAGTTTTGATGCGATACGTGTTTTTGGATGTTTGTGTTATGCATATAATCAACGTCATAAACATGATAAATTTGAGAGCCGGAGTAGGAAGTGTATCTTTCTAGGTTATCTGTTTGCTAAGAAAGGATGGACACTTTTTGATTTGGAAACCGAAGAAATTTTTGTTTCTAGAGATGTAAAATTTTTCGAGCACGTTTTCCCCATGGCGGACCCCCCTCCTTCCACTTCCCCTTTAACACCTACAGCTGAGATTTTAGATGATGGGCTCGACATTGGTACTAGTTAGCCGAATGTGAAGCAGCATGCCGTCCTGGTAGGTGACGTGGACCCCGGTGGTGACGGGATGGAGGAGATCGGTGATTAGGTTGGAGAATCGCAAGGAGATGAGGTTGGTGTGAGTGAACCGACGACTGGAGAGGTAGAGGAGTTGCGAAGAGGGAAACGAACAAAATTGCCCAATTCCAAGTATCAAGAATTTGTGACATACGGTGGTGGATAAGAAAAGTCCTTTGACGCGCTCATCCAGTCCATCAACCTCCTCATGTATTCTCTATCCTCTTACACATTTTGTGAATTATTCCCGGTTTTCGGATGCACATAGGAGGTATCTAGCAGATGTGACTGCAGAAAATCCACCTCGTTTTTTCAAAGAGGCGGTGAAATATGAAGGTTGGCAAAAGGCTACGACGGAAGAAATACGGGCATTAGAGGACCAAGGCACGTGGACATTACAGGAACTACCCCCTGGAAAGAAGGCATTAAGAAGCAAGTGGGTTTATACAGAAAAATACGATGAACATGGAAACCTTCAACGTTTGAAGGCACGGTTGGTTGCATTCGGGAATCACCAGGTTGAGAGGATTTACTATAACGAGACCTTCGCCCGTGTAGCAAATATTGTGACGGTTCGGGCTTTCCTAGTAGTGGCAGCCAGTGCAAACGCCCGTCTGGGTTGCTTAAACGCCAGTTTGTCTGTATGAGCTTTCTTGATTCGGGCTGAACCCATCCAAACGTGCGTTTGAGGGTGATTTGGCCATTCGTCCGGTTGAAAATCCAAATTTCAGTATCAACTGCTGATTCTGTAAACACCCGTTTGAGCACTCCAAACGCCAGTTTGGCGTGAGCTTGATTCAAACGCCAGTTTGGAGTAGGGCAAACGCCAGTTTGCCTTGATTTCACTCCAAACATTATTTTCCTCCACTTTCATGCTACTTTCGTGCCACGAACATGTTTCTCCTTCAAAACATCGCCTCCCGGATTCTCGAGTCACCTAAATCCTGCAATAACATGTACGAACAAACACCACGCGTAATTCCGCAAGACAAAAGTGCTCGAAAAAGAGTTAAATATCATTAAAAAGGCGGAGTTTACTATCGATGTGACAGTTTAACTCCCTGTGCGTATAACTCTCGATATTACTCTTAATTAAGCCTAGAACTACCCAAAACATACCAACAAAGTGACAAACGGAGGTTAAACTGCACACCAAAGTACAGTAAAGTTGACTCCCATCAACCACCCCACACTTAGCCTTTGCTCGTCCTCGAGTAAATTAGGCGCTTTAAAACAGACCAAGGGATCAACTTTACGAAACATGCATAGTATTCACGACATCAAGGTGAACGTAAAGTAGACACTGAATGTAAACCACTTGACTCTATCTTATCATGAAAACGAGGTGTGTGTGTGTGTTAAAAACCAAGGGCTATACTCAAAATGATTACTGGCTTTGAATACCGGCCAAATGACTACACACGACTTATACCGGGCTAGAATCTCCACTAATCGAGGCAACCGAGGCTAAATACGGTCAAGTAGGACTTGAAGGGTTATAATGTTAAGCTCAGGACGGGGTTAATCGAAAGGAAAATTTGGGATTGGAGAAAGAGAAAACACGAGTGAACTTCATCTTATGTACTTCCTCTTCGATAACAAACCAAACTCCTTCAATTTTTCTATATGCATTAGTAAACAACTCCAACCTTAACATCATACTTTTATTCACTCAAACATCCTTTTTTGACTTCTTTTTCTCAACTTTATTCAAACTTTCTCTTTTTCTCAATTTTTCTTTTCGATTTTATTTCTTTTTCATTCTTTCAACTTTCTATTTTTTCGAACCAACAAGTCTCACAATAGATTCCTCGAGCTCCTCCCATTCATTATATTAGCTCGTAAACCAACTCCTCTCGAACACACACCATCTCCTACCCCACACTTGATTCAGAAAGTGTGTCTAAGGTAAAAACTAAGTCCACTCGTACAGTGATCAAAAGAAACGTGACCAATAAAATAGCTCAGGGTTAGGGTAATACAGGCTAAGTAACCAAAACGGCTCATTTTCGGATGGTGGTCAGACCGTCCTATCAAGGCTTAGAGGGGGTACGAGGGTAATATGTCGGGATTTTGGCTTATTTGGCTCTGGTTGGGTCAAAGAAGCACCAGGACTCTCATCCCGTATCTGGCCTAGGTAAACCTCTCTATTTCGCCTCGAAACTAGTGGTGTAAGTGTGTATAGCAAACAAACTAAGTATAACCAAGGTTCTACGTGCACTACAAGGGTTAATATCGTAATAAAATATAATTGCCCGGCACACATTACTCGACTACTAAGACATTTACCAACTCCATCGTGAGAAACATGCATATAACGTGGTGTTAAACCGTGAAAAGTTCTAAAATTTTAAGCCACGAACTGAGTCGAAAACGAACATTAACTAAGCATATCACAATTACTGGCACATTTATCCAATGAAACCATATAAAGCTAAGTCGTATCCACCCCCCACTTCGAATGAAGCAATGTCCTCAATGCGTGAATGAGATAGAAAAGAAGACTTAGCTTGTAAACCCGGCTGAAAGGCGCTATCGAATCCCGTAACAACCTCGTGTAAATGCCACCCGAATCCCTATATCAAAGTAGACAGAAACAACGCAAAGCATGCACGGGACATGGTCCTCGTGCCAAAATATTGAATAGGGATATGGGTTATAACAGTAATAAGGCCCTGCAACGTCAGAAAACTCGATATGCAATATGTGACACACAAAATGGATCGCTACAGATGGATAAATAACCCCTACGGGTAAAGTATAGAACATCTAAGCATAATAGAACGGCCACAGAGGCACGAAATAGAGAAAAAGAAAAACATCCATAGTGCGTACAAATAGAAACCAAGACACGAATGAAAGTCGTAGCATGCCTTAAGGCTTACAAACCCAACCAAAGTAGCATCTCAAAACTGAAAGTAGCATAAAAAATAGTACAAATGTATCAAATAGGTGAGATAGCTCCTAACCAACCCGAAAACCTGACACAGACTACAAAAGGAATAGCATATATAACAAATAAACTCATGTCTGTCCAGGTGTATCATCATCAGCCGCAGTGGGAGGAGCATCAGTGGTACCTCCGGTCTCTGGCGCCTCAGTCTCCGTAGTCTCCTTATCAGACGAAGACGCATCCTCACCCACAATCTGTGTGATAGCCTGCTCAATATCGTCTGATAAATGGTAATCCATGGTACTCGGGGCGAAGGCTTTGGGGTCCGTCGGTGGTCTACCCTCACTCATCAGGAAAAGAATAGTCAGGATATTGTCCTGTGTTTGCTTCTGATCCTCCATCCAGCTCCGGAAACTGTTGGCCATACTCAACCTCATCCTAACTGAGGGAGAAAGAGAAAGAACTGGTGGTGCCTGACTAGGACCAGCAGATGAACTAGGTTGCCCTGACGCCATACGAGCTAAATGAGCTGGAGTCTTACCCTTTTCTCTTTGCAGCACGTGGGGGTTCTTGGGCCGGTGATCCTCTGTGTACTCCGGAATTTTGGCATCCCGACATAAACCAGAGATGAGATGGGGACAAATCAAACTGCGGGAGTAGACCTACTGGTTGGCTGCAAACTCGTCATAAATGGTTTGACCCACGTCCACATTGAGCTTAAAGTTTAGGGCATACAACATCCCAAGATCGGCAGTGTGGAAATGAGTCAAGTTGTTCTTAGGTAGAAGCCGGTTTTGGATGAACCGGAATTGAACTTTCCAATCCTCACCCCAAGACGAGGTGACCAACTGTTTCCTTGCTCCACCATCTCCGAGGGTCCACGGGACATCCGGGCACACCAGCAGCCGGAGGTCTTTCAACGGGTCCCCACCCGCATCTTTCCGTGCCTTAATCTCCTCATTGTAGTCCAAACTCTCAAAAGGTGCCAAACCGTACTTCTCGTTAATCACCTTAGCAGAAAACGGCACCTTCACCCCCCGAACCTTTACTATCCCCTTCTCTAATCTTGACTCAGAAATATTAGCGTAAAATTCACGCACCATAGTGGCATTCACCTTTAACTCCGGGGTGGTCATCAAAGCTTCCCACTTCCGTTCCATCAGATTCTTCCTAAAATTCTTGTCAATGTCGTAGTCGTGGAAGGCTCTTTCGATTAGCATCGAGCGGTGGGAATAATGCTTGTTGTACACATCTAATACCTTAGGAGTTACGAAACGCCTATCCAACGGGATCGGGGGCCTACAGTCTCCCTCCTTGGAGGCCTAACATTCTCCACCACCGGCTCACCCCCTTCACCTCTAGTCTCAGGTGCAGCCCTAGGTTCCCTCACTGCTTGCTCAACCCTAGGCCTCGGATTAACTGTCTTCTTACGTACCAAAGGCTTGTTATCGGTATCAGACTCTGATTCATCTCTCAAAGAGACCCTAACCTGAGTCTGGGTTGCCCTAGGAGGGTTATGGCATTCTCTAATCTCTATTCCCCGGTTGGGATTGACCGGCCTAGGGTCCATCACCTTCTTCTTCTCCCCAACATCCCTTGCAATCTCTTTGCCATACTTCTTCTGTCCCGAGGCCCCTTCTTTACCACCAGTACGCCCCATGATATCTCACACTGATTACCAAACCAACACCAAAGCAACAACAAGCAAAAACCAACCCGATTATCATCCAAACGGGATTTCCCAACAAAACCAAACAATAATCAACCAAAACCGTAATGCAGACGTCCAAAACCCATCCACACCATCCACACATCGTCACCAAAGCATAAACAAGACAAAACAAAGAAAAATAAGCCTAATCAGTGACAGTTCATTTAAGGTTCGAGTCGAAAATCGAACCTCAGAAAAGCATGAATTAAAGCATGAAAAGCTTAGTGATTCTTACCAATATGGATGCTAGGATGATGATGGAGTTGACGAAACGTCCGGATGATGCACAAATTGGCCAAAAATCGAAGCTTTTCCACTTTGAAAACCGCCCTTGATAGGGTCTCGAATCCGGCCAAAACAGAAGTGTTGATGGATTTGGGTTATGGAAATGAAAAGAGGAGATCAATAGGTGTTTGTGGGACTTGAAATCGCTCTGATCGGATTAATAACGAAGAAAATGGGTGAAAAGGGCGAAGGTTTCTTGTATTATCGAAATTTATACGATTTGAAAACTGAATGGCCGGGGGGGGGGGGGGGTATTTATAGAAGAAGGGCAAACGAGCGTTTGCCCTGAGGTGGATGCTCGTTTACCTGAAAACAGATGAACGGAACGAGCATTTTCAGTAGGCTAAACGCTCGTTGGGATTATCCTGAAACACATATAGAGAGTTGGAAAATTTGATGAACGTGCGTTTTCAGAGGGCAAACGCCCGTTTGTGTTCAGATATGGACGAACGTGCGTTTCCAGAGGGCAAACGGCCGTTCATGGTCAGATTTGGACAAAACTCAGATTTTGGATCCCGATTCAATTCTAACCTCCGTTCTAACACTTTTATTAGCAAAAACACTCAGAAAACTTAGAGAATGGTGGGTTGCCTCCCACCAAGCGCCTTTGTTTTACATCATTGGCTCGATAGATGACTTATACTGTACCGGTTTTTTCAAAGTTATACTACTGGTACGAACGAGGAAACGAGGATAGAAAGATAGGATGGTGGATTGATAAGATCAGAAATGCCAAGATTTTAAGTCCATGACGAGACTCAGAAAAGATCGATTAAGGTTCGGGATCAGTTAAATGCACAACTTTGAGAGCCTCATCGAAAGGTAACTTCTCATACTTCTTCAAACGAAGGCCGTTCGTGATGAACGCCCCGTGCTTTGGATGAGTCACCTCGATGGCCCCCGAATCAAAAACTCTCAAAACCTTATAGGGTCCCGACCACCTCGACTTAAGCTTGCCTCGAAATAAGTGAAGGCGAGTGTTATATAGAAGAATCTCATCACCTATGTTGAAAACACGAGGTTTAATCAACTTGTTGTGAAGCATCTTGGTCTTCTCTTTGTACTTCGCCGAACAATCATAAGCTTGCAGGCGAAACTCATCTAGCTCGTGTAACTGGGCCATCCTCCTCTGACCGATCAACGCGTCATCCATATTCAGATTCTTAATTGACCAATAAGCCTTATGTTCTACTTCTACGGGGAGATGGCAAGCCTTGCCAAAGAAAAGCATGTAGGGTGACATACCTATGGGTGTCTTTAACGCAGTTCGGTGTGCCCAAAGTGCATCATCTAACTTCTTAGACCAATCCTTAAGGTTCGAATTGACGGTCTTCTCCAGGATTCTCTTAATCCCTCTACTGGTTACCTCAACTTGGCCAATAGTCTGGGGTGATAGACGGTGCCTAGCTTGTGAGTCACCCCATACTTCATTAACAGCTTATCAAACTCTCTGTTTGCAAAGTGACTGCCATTGTCACTGATTATCGCTCGAGGCACTCCAAAACGGGACAGAAAATTTTTCTTAAGAAATCTAATGACTACATGTTTGTCATTAGTAGGCGAAGCGATTGCCTCAACCCACTTCGAAACGTAATCACAGGCAACATGAATGTACTTATTCCCGAAAGGAGATGGATATGGTCCCATGAAGTCTAATCCCCATATATCAAAAACCTCACACACTATTATCAGTTTATGGGGAATCTCATTTCTCTTTGAGATCCGTCCTGAGCGTTGACTGGCAACACACGTCTTTACATACGCATGTGCGTCCTTGAAGATAGTGGGCCAATAGAACCCACTTTGTAACACCTTCAACGCTGTTCTCTCGCCCGAGAAGTGACCACCGGCCTCTTTATCATGGCAGAACGAGAGAATACTCACTATCTCACTGTCATCAACATATCTCCTCAGAATCCCATCCGCGCATAACCTAAAAAGTAGGGGATCCTCCCACACATAACGGTTCACCTGACTATAGAATTTCTTCTTCTGGTTCTCATCAAACTCGGGATCTACGAACCCACACTCATGATAATTGAAAAATGGTGCATACCACGGGTTCCCTTTCTTCCCCCTCTGCATAAAATTTCCGTGCTTAACCGGGAGCATCGTATCCACTACGAACAACTGCTCATCCCGAAAGCGGTCATCTATCTCAACCTTTGTAAAGCATCTCTCTTCACCCGGTTTCATCCTGCTCAGGTGGTCAGCTACCACATTCTCACACCCCTTTCTATTCTAATCTCTACGTCGAATTCTTGAAGGAGCAAGATCCACCTCAACAAGCATGGTTTTGCGTCCTTCTTAGCAAACAGATATTGCAACGCAACATGGTCTGTATGGACTATGACTTTCGACCCGACTAAGTACGACCGGAACTTATCGAAAGCAAAAACGACGGCTAGAAGTTCCTTCTCAGTAGTGGCGTACTTTTGTTGAGCCGGGTTCAGGGTATGACTCGCATAGTAGATAGGTCGAAACAGGTTGTCGACCTTCTGACCTAGGAGCTCCTACAGCATAATCACTCGCATCGCACATGACATCAAACTCCTTGGACCAATCAGGTGCCACTAAGATAGGAGCTGAAGTAAGAAGTTTCTTAAGGGTTCTGAAGGCATCTAAACATGCCACATCAAAAACACCAGGGGCTCCCTTCATTAACTGAAGGGTGAGAGGTCTAGCAATTTGGGAAAAACTCGGGATGAACCTACGATAAAAACCTGCATGACCCAAGAATGATCTCAGGGTCTTCAGATTTGTGGGCATAGGCAACTGAGCTATATTTTCTCTATTTTAGCTCTATCAACCTCTATTCCCTTCCCCGACACTTTGTGGCCTAGCACGATTCCCTTAGTGACCATGAACTGACACTTCTCCCAATTTAGAACTAGGTTTGTCTCTTCACAACGCTCAAGCACCTTATCAATATTAGACAAACACTCCTCTAAAGTAGGGCTGAGCAGAAAACCCAATGAACCCAATCCAACCCAAAACCCAAACCGAACCAACCCAAACCAATTGAAACCCAAATTTTTTGGGTTGGGTTTTGACCCAAACCAAAAACATTTTGGGTTGGTTTGGTTTTTTTTATTTTTTTTCCGGGTTGACCCAACCCAACCCGATATATATATATATATATATATATATATATATATATATATATATATATATATATATATATATATATATATATATATATATATATGTGTGTGTGTGTGCGAAAATTATCGGCCAACATTTTCGTACACACACACACACATATATATATATATATATATATATATATATATATATATATATATATATATATATATATGCATGCATTCCATCCAAAGTAAAATGTTGTTATCATATTGTTTGATATCACTTCATTTTCATTTGATCTACAATTCTTGACCTTTCTTCGTAAAAAGAATCCAGCGTATGTATTTATGTATGAATATTGGTCTTTAATTATTATCTTTATTTGTTGTTGGTTTGGTATATGTTGTTGGACTCTTCATTATCAAATTTTAACGTTTTCTTTCCTAAAAAAGTGGTTTCTGTAACGATTATTGTTATGAACATATGACGAGGAACTTGAATTTGGATATATACATGTGTGTGAATTTGATAGCACAAAAGTTTTATTATAGATGCATGTTTTATAGATGAAAACCCGAAACCCAACCCAAACCAACCCGAAACCAACCCGAACTAACCCATTGGGTTTTATAGTCATTTGGTTTGGTTTGGGTTAGTTTTTTCTTGAACCAAACCGACTTATACTATGTAAAAACCCAACCCAAGTCGACCCAACCCAACCCAAGCTCAGCCCTACTCTAAGTGTCACCAAAAACACTAAAGTCGTCCATAAAGACTTCCATAAAACGTTCTATCATATCAGCAAAAATGGCGACCATGCATCGCTGGAATGTCGCGGGTGCATTACACAACCCGAACGGCATTCTTTTGAATGCAAAGGTGCCATAAGGACATGTGAATGTGGTCTTATCCTGGTCATGTATATCAATGTGGATCTGATAGTATCCACTAAAACCATCTAAAAAGCAGTAAAACGCATGACCACTTAGACGCTCTAGCATTTGATCAATAAACGGGAGGGGGAAATGGTCCTTTCTAGTTCTATCATTAAGCATGCGGAAATCAATACATACCCTATGGCCAGTAACTAAGCGAGAAGGAATGAGATCACCTTTATCATTCAGCTCAACAGTGATGCCTCCTTTCTTGGGCACGACTTGCGTGGGGCTCACCCACTCACTATCAGATATCGCGTAGATTATCCCTAGTTCCAACATCTTCACCATGTCTTTCCTCACCACTTCTTTCAAATGCGGGTTCAGCCGTCTCTGAAACTGCCGGACCGGCTTGGCACCCTCTTCGAGAATTATCTGGTGCTTGCAGATGTCAGCACTAATCCCTTTGATATCGACCATCTTCCACCCGAAGGCCTTTTTGTGTTTCTTTAGAACATGAATCAACTTAGCTTCCTGCAAAACGGTTAATACAGACAAAATAATAAGAGGGAGTAATTTATCAGGTTCTAAAAATACGTACTTTAAATGCTCAGGAAGTGGCTTCAACTCAAGATCAGTTGGTGGTTCCTCAATTGACGGCTTTGGTAGCTTGCCAGTCAAACCGTGCTCTAATTTCTTGTTCCATCCTATGTCGAAATAAGGAGTCGACTCCAAATGATATACCTGAATTCTCATTCTCGGATCATCATATTCCACAGTGCTTGATGTCTACGGATTTTATCTATGCAAAACAAACAAGTAATAAATTTATAATCCGGTTAACCCCAAGTATAAGGATCGTAGTACTAGTGGTTAATGCCGGGTCGATCCTACGGGGAACTAGACGATTGTGGTTCCTAGTTTTTGCCTAACTAAACTATGTCACGAAAAACTAAACTAAACAGCGATTAAAACAAAACTAAACTAAACATATATGCTGAAAATAAACTAGACAGAGGACGAAATCCAAAGCTAGGAAGGTTTGGTTGCGAACAAATTACTCTAAAGGTGCAATAGAAAATAAACTAACTAAAATAGTTCAAGTTTCAAGGGTTAAATCAAGTTTAAAACGGACAAACGAGTATTGATCCACCTATCCAACAAACACTAATCTCTCATCCCGATTATATTGCGCTTTCTATCAAGTTGTGATTCATCTTATCAAAGGTATGAATCCTACTTTAAGTAGATGATTCGCCCATTAATTTCTATCTTTCGATTTACGGAAATTAACGCGTCATAACATAAACAAAGACGTGAACTTTAACGTTTTAACCTAGATGTTCAACCTATCAACTTCCGTTTGACATAGATTAAAGATCCATTCCTAAATCATGGTGATCTAATGTTTATAAAGACTTTCATCAAATATAAAACATCATACATGCACATCTTTCGATATAAATGCAATTAATCATCGTAAGACATGATAAAGGAAACAACTTTGATTAAAACTTACAATATAATCGAAGAATCAAAACTACCGAATGTTGGATGGCTTCACAATGCTCGCTTGATTGAAGCCTAGCCTCTTAGCATCCTTGAATAGCTCGAATTGTTGAAGTAAATTGCATAAATTAAACTAATTTTATCTAGGAATTGAAGAACATAAAACCGGTAAAAGCGAGTAAAACGCATCCTATAGCCGCCCCTAGGGTTTAGAGTTCGAAGATTGTCAATTGGTATCTCAATGTGTGAAAAATAGGCAAGTATTTATAGAGATTTGAGGCGGTTTCACTAAGTCGGCAATCCGGACGCTCGTCCGATGAAGTGGACTCTCGTCCAAGTGTTCTGAACTCCAATGTAGACGTTCGACTGGATAGCGTCCAAACTCTCTGATCTTCTTTTTGCACCTTGGGCGCTCTGCGCTTTTACGGGCGCTGTTCAAGAAGTTCATGAAGCCTCGGTATTGAATCCTTCCCTAGACGCCCGCTTGGATTGTCGACGCCCGCCCACTCTGGGCGGGACTTGGACGCCAGCTTGATTTAGATGGAATGAAACTTGATTAAATCATCTCTATCTCTTTTCTCCACTCCATTCGATCATTATCTCTTTCTTAAATCTTTATAGCTCGAATTCTCTCCTTTTGACCATCATTTGAGCACAATGAACATACCTATAACACATGGAAAACATCGCAAACTGTAATAATATTCAAATAATTATAATTTAACCATGAAATCACATAAATATATCATTATTGCGATTAAGTCTTCAAAAATACCGTTTGCTCAATATTTTAATATAAAGACCAATTATTATGCAAATTACACAATATAGAAGAAAAACATCGTAAAATATATCCTTATAATTCATAGATTTTCACCCTTAACAACTCCCCCACACTTAGCTTTTGCTCATCCCGAGCAAAACAAAACGAAAAATTAGGCTCGAGAAAGGAAAACAAGCATCTAAACAGATATAACATACATTCAATAACTTAGAGGTTCACCGGTGTTGTGTGCATAGCCATAGAAAACTTCCACTAAAACCAAACTTGAGAAACTCAAAGTAAAACTAGCTAATACCCCTCGTAGAATAGCAATAAATGACACTCATAAGATGTACCCTACAAACGTGACATATCCCGAAAAAAGATGATCGAATGAATCTAGGGCCTTTCCGAAATACTCAGAGGACAATCCTACAAATATATATATCGCTTTTATCTGGGGATAAGATTAACAAAAACTAAGCCTTATTCATTTCATAACATATCTTAAGTTGATTGAATTCATTCACTTTAAACACACATTAGAAGAAGCTATTGCCCTCATAGCAGAATAGGACATTTCGAGATAATCCCCTACCTTACTCCAATCATAAGGCAGCTTTTCCTAACTGTCGTGAGCTCTTAGTCATCATGGTGGTATAGGACATACGTGGTACACCCTACCGCACTCAAATCATCGACTAGCTCTTGACACACACGATAGATTCATTTAATTATTCAACTTCTCATTTGACATTAGTTATGTGTTACTTATCACATTCAAACATCTAGATATTCACAGTATCTCATACTTCGGATCTAAATACAAACTATCATAAGTCTCAAGATATATACGTAGCACTAAGCACATGACTCATAAGAAAATCAAAAACTACTAATCCAAAACGGGGTATAACTTTATAAATTAGCTCATCATTCACTATGGCTCGTGAAAAATAGTGTCAGGTGAAACAACTAACTTATCAAGTACATGAAATATCGCATAGATGACTATAAAAACAACGGACTTCAAATTGAATTGCCTACTCGGGACAAAACAAAAACAAAAGTGTCGGAAAATTTTGAAAAATTACGCTCATTTTGCATAAAAAACAATCTAACGTATTAAACAAACGTATACGCATAGGTACAAATTGAACTATCCCCTCCCCCACACTTAAAAATGCAACATGTCCTCATGTTGTGCAGAAAGTAAAAGGATAAGAAACTTAGCTGTATGCGCGTAGAAAATCGAGATGTTGGTCAGGCCGGAGCATGAAAGAAACAACGGTCGCGAAAGCGTCGGAAAAACGTCCAAACCGAACTCAACCGAGAGCTCGACAAAAAATAGATCTGCACTACTTGACAAAACAACAGAATCTCGGGGGAAAAACGGGGTATAATAACGTAATAAAGTGAAAGGAATGAATTAAAGAGATATGACAATAAACGTCATCCACAAAATTATCAGAATACCAACGAAATCGAAATCCAAGTATGTGGTGCTAGACACCTTACATGATTGAAGAAAACACACGCCTACGATAATCAGCAGTAGCGAGAAAAGTAGAAAGTACAGAAATCATGAAAGTGTCAAAAGGAAAGTAGTAATAGTCATCGTACAACCAGATCGAATGTGGAGAAAAGGAAGAAATACATCAAGCGTAAAAATGCAAAAAAAAAATCTCAAGATCGCTCGGCGGGATCGGATCATCGACGGAGGAATAGCAAAGCGAATCACCAGCAGGAGCATCAACATGAGGAGATCTGGCAGTAGTGCGACAGCGATGGGCGTCGTGCAGTGTAGCTCAGCCGTGTAGTAAAAGCGATGCGCGTGGTCTCACCGGGGTTCGTCCCACCTCATCGTCAGACGACTCGCGAATCACAGCTGCAATCGCCTGCTCTATGACGTCATCGAAACTATAATCCACCACGTTGTGGCCATAAATCCGCTCATCCCTCGGCAGTCTACCCTCAAGCACACACTGAAGTAAGGTGACAATGTTATTCTGTATGTTCCGCTGATCGAGCATCCACTGCCGAAATCAGGCCATCTTGAGCCGCGTCCGCACTGATGGAGAAATGGTAGGGATAGGAGGTACCAGAGGTGGGGCTGCCTCAGACTCACCCGTAGGCGGAACTTTTTCTCTTTGAATACCTCTCGGGTTCTTAGGCTTGTGATCCTGCCTATACTCCGGCACTCCGGCATCGACGCAAATCTGATGAATCAAGTGGGGGACAATCAAGCTCCGCTTGTAATTTTTCTGACTAAACACCAACTCATCATAAATTGCTCGGCCAACATCGACATTTAACTCGAAAACCAAAGCATACATCATTCCAAGATCGCCTATGTGAAAGTGTGTCAAATTATTCTTCGGCAATAAACGACTCTGGATGAAACGGCAATAAACTCTCCAATCTTCAGACCATGCCGTAGTAAAAATCTCCTTACGGTCTCCACCCGGTCTGAGCGTCCAAGCAACATCGGGGCAAACTTTCAATCGGAGCTCCTCCAAGGGATCCTGTCCCGAATCCTGTCGCCTCTTGATTTCCTCTTTATAATCGGATCCTTCAAACGCCGCCAACCCATACTTTGCATTAATCACTTGCGGCGTAAAGGGAACTCTCACGCCTCGAACCATCACCACCCCTGTGTCCAAGTCGGTTTCCAAAAAAAATAGCATAAAACTCCCTAACCAACGAATCATTCACCGGGGTAGTCGGTATCTTCATCAATTCCTCCCATTTACTATCTCGCAACAACTTCACAAAAACGGGATCCACGTTTGTTTCTATCACCGCCCGCTCAACCAACATATTCCGAGCAAAATAGTGTTTGGTATAGACCTCGTGTGCTTTAGAATTGACAAACCGATGAGGCATAGGGATAGGCACAGCTGGTCTCACTTTCTTTCGAGGTCTCTCAGTCCCAGGTTCGGCCGCATCTTCCCTAGCAACCTCTTCAAAGCCAGCTTTCACCTCTGACGGCTCACCACCTCGGGCATTCTTGGTAAACCGTGCCAAGGGCACATCCAAATCGATTTGAGATCCGGGTGGACTCGTCTCTCAAATTAGCTCTAGCTTGTTGTGACGACCTAGAGGGTTGCTCCCGGATTACTACACCTCTATTCGGATCAACTATGGGAGGGTCTAATTCTTTACGCTTTTTACCACTCTCCCTAGCCACACCCTTACCAAATTGCTTCTGAACTCCCTTCACCCGCACCATGATTGAAACCTTAAGGACCACAAACACTAAAGCATTCCAAGGCACAACAAAGGGTACCCGTTTAACATCCAAATCGGGATTTCAAACGAAACGTCCAAACCACCCACATCAACAACACACCATCACCATCCCCACACCACCATAGCAGAAGGAATAAGAAAAGAACCAACAAAAACGAAAGAAAATCAACAATAGTCGAAAATTCAAGCAAATGAGCCGACTCGAAAATCGAACTCACAAAAACGTGAATTAAAACGAGAAAAGGTGTTAAAAACTTACGATTGAAGGTGAGTAGATGATGATGATTCTTTGTGGAAACCCAAACAACGCAAATTTGACCCCAAAAATCCGACTTTTCCTTGAAATAGTCGGACTAGATAGGCGACTGATTCTCCAAATATGTGGAATGTTGGGAGATTTGGAAGAGATAATCGAAAAGAAGGTGTTTAGAGCGTTCTAACGCACTTTGAATCGCCCAATTTGGTGTAGAAACGTAGGATTTAGGGCAAAAGGGAGGAGAAAAGTCGGTTTTTCGATTTTGAGTCCTGAAAAATGAGGTTCATGGCATGAGGGGATATAAATAGAGGCAGTGTTGGGCGCCGTCCAACTCTGCGAACGGGCGCCTGATCGGAAATGTGATGAATCGGGCGGGCGTCCAAAGTGCCGACGCCGCTCGTCAAAGTTGGATTTGAATACGAGGATTGAGGGAATTATCCGGACGGGCGCCCATATTTTTAGACGAACGTCTGGTTAAAAAATGAATACAGATTGAAAAGCTTGTTTCCAGGCGGGCGTCCAATAACTTGGACGGGCGTCCAGAAAAACGAAGGCGGACGTGCGTCGAGAATCACTAGACGGGCGCGTCAGTCAAGAAAAATGCAAAATTGTCCTTTTATAAAAATTATCATATAAATCAACTAAATGCTAAAATTTTTATTACCGATAATTTAAAATTCAAAAGTATAATACGGAAATGCAACGAACATAAAAGAACTTGAAAATAAAACAAACACAAATAAAACAAAGGTTGCCTCCCACCAAGCGCTTCCGTTTTACGCCGGGGGCTCGACGAAAAGCAAAACTAACTAAGAAATCACTAATCTGCGTAGATCCCGTCCCCAATCCACTAGGCGAATGAGGCGTCGAAGCATGTCGATAGCCGGAGGGAAGTCGTACTCATCCCGCAAACACCAATCCTCACCATTACCTCAACACCTCTCGAAATGCTCACCAATGACACTACTAGTGCCAAATTCGTCAAAGATAGGATCATTAAGGATCGTGTAAGGGCGTCCTATGGCCTCCTCGCAACTCCTCGATCGTGAAATCGCCGCCTCCCGAACAAGGTGGAACAAGATAACGTACGTGATGGTCTTAACCTGAGTGCTAATGTCAAAATCTACATGAAGAACTATAGTGCCTCCTGGTCCATCATCTACTGTGATCAGCGGTATCCGACTAATGAGTGGGAACTCCTCAGGGCGAACTCCGTAAAGATCCATATCTAGAAAGCAACTACTGATAGATAGAAACATAAAAGCTTAGTAAATCTAACTAAAACAACATACGAAAGCAAAAGAACTAAGGAAAACCAAAACAAGATTGGATATCTAGGATGCCCCTGCTGGCGCTTTTGGTTTATGTCGTTAGCTCGACACCATTTAAGCTCGATGCTGGTCAGGGCCATTTTACTTTTCTGCCCGCCGTGACCTCGTTTAAGTTCTGATCAGGGTTGTGGCTGCAGAAACGACACTTAACGCATGGGATTAAAGCTTTGACAGTTTTCCAGATACGTTGGACCTTTCCCATGGTTGATTTTCTCCTTTGTAGATTTCTCTGGATGACGTTTAAGTTGTTGCTCCTTTTCATATTCCTCCATATCCCAACTACCGGCTAGAACTTCTTGCGATAGACCACTACCGTTATCCTCAGAAAACAGATTGGGTGAGATCTCGTCAGAGTCATCGACTTCATTAACACCACATCCAAGGATATCGAGAAATTTAACAATCAAGGGCTTGTCTTTAGGTTCACCAATGTAGTGTTTGAACCTCTGACCATTAACTCGAAACGGCTGGTCTTTATAACCGAGTAGTTCTAGAACGCCTCCAGGAATGAGTTTGAGAATCGTAAAGGGGCCGGACCATCGTGTCCTCAGCTTTCCAGAAAACAAATGTAATCTGGAATTATAAAGAAGAACTTTTTCCCCTACTTGAAATTCTCTTTTCTTAATTTTGGCGTCCATGGAGGAGTTTCATCTTATCCTTTCTTATCCTGGCGCTTTAATAAGCCTGGAGTCGAACTCGCCTAACTCATGCAATTTCGCAATGATCGATGTTTTCCACATGACTGGGAATCAAAGTTAAGAAACTTTGTCGCCCAATAAGCCCTATGCTCTAACTCAACTGGCAGATGACATGGCTTGCCGTAAACCATCTGATATGGAGATGTACCCATAGGGGTTTTATAAGCAGTCCTATACGCCCATAGTGCATCATCCAATTTCAAACTCCAGTCCTTTCTATGACTGTTCACTGTCTTTTCAAGGATTTGCTTGATGCTTTGGTTGCTTCGCTCAACCTCGACCGCTAGTCATCGGATGGTATGGTGTGCGGTCTTATGGCGAACACCATACTTTTCAAGAACTTTCTCTGAGGTTCGGTTGCGTAAATGCGTTCCTTCATCAGCGATCAAGGCTCGAGGACATCCAAATCTCACAAAGATATATTTCTTTAGGAATTTCATGACCGTTTTATGATCGTTGTGAGTTGTGGCTTGAGCCTCCACCCATTTCGAGACATAATCAACGCAGACTAAGATGTATTTGTTGCCACACGATGATGGGAAAGGTCCCATAAAATCGATGCCCCATACATCAAAGACTTCGCACTCTAAGATGGGTTTCAAAGGCATGTCAAAATGCCCGAGGTGGTGAGCCGTTGGCACGGTTTACCAAGAATGCCCGAGGTGCCCTTGGCACGGTTTACCAAGAATGCCCGAGGTGGTGAGCCGTCTAGAGGTGAAACTGCTGAAGAGGTTGCTAGGGAAGATGCCGCTGAACCTAGGACTGAGAGACCTCGAAAGAAAGTGAGACCAGCTGTGCCTATCCCTATGCCTCATCGGTTTGTCAATTCTAAAGCACACGAGGTCTATACCAAACACTATTTTGCTCGGAATATGTTGGTTGAGCGGGCGGTGATAGAAACAAACGTGGATCCCGTTTTTGTGAAGTTGTTGCGAGATAGGAAATGGGAGGAATTGATGAAGATACCGACTACCCCGGTGAATGATTCGTTGGTTAGGGAGTTTTATGCTAATTTTTTGGAAACCGACTTGGACACAGGGGTGGTGATGGTTCGAGGCGTGAGAGTTCCCTTTACGCCGCAAGTGATTAATGCAAAGTATGGGTTGGCGGCGTTTGAAGGATCCGATTATAAAGAGGAAATCAAGAGGCGACGGGGATTCGGGCGGGATCCTTGGAGGAGCTCCGATTGAAAGTTTGCCCCGATGTTGCTTGGACGCTCAGACCGGGTGGAGACCATAAGGAGATTGTTACTACGGCATGGTCTGAAGATTGGAGAGTTTATTGCCATTTCATCCAGAGTCGTTTATTGCCGAAGAATAATTTGACACACTTTCACATAGGCGATCTTGGAATGATGTATGCTTTGGTTTTCGAGTTAAATGTCGATGTTGGCCGAGCAATTTATGATGAGTTGGTGTTTAGTCAGAAAAATTACAAGCGGAGCTTGATTGTCACCCACTTGATTCATCAGATTTGCGTCGATGCCGGAGTGCCGGAGTATAGGCAGGATCACAAGCCTAAGAACCCGAGAGGTATTCAAAGAGAAAAAGTTCCGCCTACGGGTGAGTCTCGAGGCAGCCCCACCTCTCGTACCTCCTATCCCTACCATTTCTCCATCGCATGGACGCTGCTCAAAGATGGCCCACGATTTTAAGATGGATGCTCGATCAGCGGAACATACAGAATAACATTGTCACCTTACTTCAGTGTGTGCTTGAGGGTAGACTGCCGAGGGATGAGCGGATTTATGGCCACAACGTGGTGGATTATAGTTTCGATGACGACATAGAGCAGGCGATTGCAGCTGTGATTCGCGAGTCGTCTGACGATGAGGTGGACGAACCCCCGGTAGACCTCACGCTCTCGCTTTTACTACATAGCCTGAGCCTACACGCAGGCGGCGTCCACCGTTCTTTGTACTTCGCCAGATCCTCCTCATGTTGATGCTCCTGCTGGTGATTCTGCTGCTATTCCTCCGTCTGATGATCCGATCCCGCCCGAGCGATCTTGAGATTTTTTTTTGCATTTTCTGCTTGATGTATTTCTTCCTTTTCTCCACATTCGATCTGGTTGTACGATGACTATTACTACTTTCCTTTTGATACTTTCATGATTTCTGTACTTTCTACTTTTCTCGCTACTGCTGATTATCGTAGGCGTGTGTTTTCTTCAATCATGTAAGGTGTCTAGCACCACATACTTGGATTTCGATTTCGTTGGTATTCTGATAATTTTGTGGATGACGTTTATTGTCATATCTCTTTAATTCATTCCTTTCACTTTATTGCGTTATTATACCCCGTTTTTCCCCCGAGATTCTGTTGTTTTGTCAAGTAGTGCAGATCTATTTTTTGTCGAGCTCTCGGTTGAGTTCGGTTTGGACGTTTTTCCGACGCTTTCGCGACCGTTGTTTCTTTCATGCTCCGGCCTGACCAACATCTCGATTTTCTACGCGCATACGGCTAAGTTTCTTATCCTTTTACTTTCTGCACAACATGAGGACATGTTGCATTTTTAAGTGTGGGGGAGGGGATAGTTCAATTTGTACCTATGCGTATACGTTTGTTTAATACGTTAGATTGTTTTTATGCAAAATGAGCGTAATTTTTCAAAATTTTCCGACACTTTTGTTTTTGTTTTGTCCCTTTAGTAGGCAATTCAATTTGAAGTCCGTTGTTTTTATAGTCATCTATGCGATATTTCATGTACTTGATAAGTTAGTTGTTTCACCTCGACACTATTTTTCACGAGCCATAGTGAATGATGAGCTAATTTATAAAGTTATACCCGCTTTGGATTAGTAGTTTTGATTTTCTTATGAGTCATGTGCTTAGTGCTACGTATATATCTTGAGACTTATGATAGTTTGTATTTAGATCCGAAGTATGAGATACTGTGAATATCTAGATGTTTGAATGTGATAAGTAACACATAACTAATGTCAAATGAGAAGTTGAATAATTAAATGAATCTATCGTGTGTGTCAAGAGCTAGTCGATGATTTGAGTGCGGTAGGGTGTACCACGTATGTCTATACCACCATGATGACTAAGAGCTCACGACGATTAGGAAAAGCTGCCTTATGATTGGAGTAAGGTAGGGGATTATCTCGAAATGTCCTATTCTGCTATGAGGGCAATAGCTTCTTTTAATGTGTGTTTAAAGTGAATGCATTCAATCAACTTAAGATATGTTATGAAATGAATAAGGCTTAGTTTTCGTTAATCTTATCCCCAGTATAAACTGATAGATATGCTGTAGGGATTGTCCTCTGAGTATTTCGGAAAGGCCCTAGATTCATACGATCATCTTTTTTCGGGATATGTCACGTTTGTAGGGTACATCTTATGAGTGTCATTTATTGCTATTCTACGAGGGGGTATTAGCTAGTTTTACTTTGAGTTTCTCAAGTTTGGTTTTAGTGGAAGTTTTCTATGGCTATGCACACACACCGGTGAACCTCTAAGTTATTGAATGTATGTTATATCTGTTTAGATGCCTGTTTTCCTTTCTCGAGCCTAATTTTTCGTTTTGTTTTGCTCGGGACGAGCAAAATCTAAGTGTGGGGGAGTTGTTAAGGGTGAAAATCTATGAATTATAAGGATATATTTTACGATGTTTTTCTTCTCTTAACTCATCCTCAAAATCAGCTGCTAACTGGTTTAGATTGACCACACCATGATTATTCAGATTATCAATCAGTCGCTCATATTCAGATTCTACAGCCATGACTTGCTTAACCATAAAGTCATCGAAATCATCAAAGTCTCCTCAACGGAAAAGCCGGTTGGAGATCCGTAAGGTATATTGATAGATTTTGAAACACTATAGCTCACCTCCTGGTCACCAACTCGAATGGTCACATGCCCACCATCACAATCGATGAGGGCTCTAGGCGTAGATAGAAAAGGTCTTCCAAGAATCAAAGGACATTTTCACTTTTCTCAATATCTAAGACGTGCCAGTCAATGTAAAAGGTAAACCTATCTATTTGAACTAATACGTCCTTTAGGATCCTGAAGCTTTTTAGAAGATCTATCGTGACTGTAAGTTCATGGTAGTGGGTTCTAGAAGACTTTGTAAACCAAGTGATTGCAAGCAGACAATGGCATCAAGGCGATGGATGCACCCCAGTCACATAAGGAATTTGGGAAGACTAGGCCTCCCATCTGCGGTGTGAGCACAAATTTGCCTGGTCGCCCTCTCTTGGTTGGTAAGTCTTGATAATTGACCATCGCGCAGATCTTTACCAACCGCTTGATCCATTTCTGATAATTTCTTTTTGGAAGATACAACATCCTTAATGAACTTGGTATACTTAGGCATCTCAACCAAAACTTCTGACAATAGAAGATTAACCTGAGTGTTTTTCAACAAATTAAGCACCTTTTCATACTTCTTATCTTCGCTCAATGGGATGTTGCTCTTTCTGGGTGGAAATGGAAGCTTCTTAAGATCATTCTCAGAGAAAACCTTCTTTGAAGATGCGCTAACGGCCTTGTCTTCCAGATCTTTCCACCGAATGTACTTTTCGAAGTTTTAGTAGTCGTGAAACAACCACCGACTTTCTTTTCCTTTTTTAGTCCTCGAGGATCACCACTGAGGATTTCCAACCTTTCCACCTATCGTGGGATCACCACTGATTACTTGCTTGCGACCAAGGGATGATGGGTGCTCAACTTCCCTCCCGCCTCATCGGTGGCGGGGAGGGGCTAGTGGTTTCCACGAAACCAGGGGGGACCACTAAGCCGTGTACCGCTTAAACTCATGGTAATCGGGCCTCCTCTTTTACCATATTGTATTGATGGCACGAGGTCGAGACACTGGCGCCGCTTAAGTCGGCTGAGCAACATGACCACCCTTAGGATTTTTCTCGATAAAGTGGGCAAGTGCCCTTGGGGTCTTGATGCTAATCGCTTCGACCAATTTGCCTCTATCTGTCTCTCAAGATTTTTATTCGTACTCATTAGAGCCGAATATTCTTGTTTTGCTCCTCTCTAAATGAGTTCCATTCGGCTTTAAGATCAGCTTGAACTTGAAGGGCCTTGAGAGTTTGGGAAGTTTGGAGAGTATGGTCGGGTGGTCGACTTTGATAATTAGGATTGGAATTAGAGGGCCAATTCTGATTGAACCTTGGTGTGGAATTGGAAAAATTCGAGTTTTGGTTCTGATTGAATCCAGGGTTTCTGTTGAAGTTTGGACTCTGATTAAAGCTTGGATTCTGGCCGACGCCCTGATTTTGAGCATTATTCTGGCCAGAGAATTGGTTATTGAACCTCGGATTAGACTGGCCAGAAAAGGCATTCACTTCTGCATTTTGTCCAATCATGGGGCAGAAACGAGCAGTATGCCCCGGATCATCACATACTTGGCATGTGATTGGATTATACTGTCCGTTATTATGAACAAAGATTGACTTGATGAAGCGAGAGGGGTTGGAATTGACATCGCCGACATGTGGCCAGGTTGCCAGCAATTTTTGCAATACAGAACCTGAGAGTTCTGTGGAAGCGAAAGAATCTGATTACTCGGATTAGGAACAGTTTGGGATGTTGTCAGTTGAGAATTAGCCATTTGCTTTTGCAACATGGCAATCAGATTCTGCATAGTCACTTCCTCGACCTTGGGAGGAGGAGGAGGTGCCTGAATAGCTTGATAGGATGGAGCATAGTTATATTTGGCAATGTCTTCGAACAATGCCCATCCTTCGTCTGGAGTCTTCTTCAAAAACGCCCCACCTGATGAACTATTGACCATGCCCTTAGTGAGCTCGGTCAATCCGGCGAAAGAATGTATTGACTTGCCTTTGCATCGGCAAGCCATGGTGGGGACATTTTCGGAGGAGGGACTTGAACCTTTTCCAGCAATCAAAGAAAGACTCATTTTCCTGCTGACGGAAAGTGAAGATTTCATTCAAATACTGGGCCGTCTTTGATGGAGGGAAATATTGACTCAGAAATTCTTTTTCAAGACCGGCCCAGGTTGTAATGGATTCCGAAGGGAGAGAGTGATACCACTCTAGTGCTTCCCCCCGCAAGGAAAATGGAAAAAGTTTGAGCTTGATTGCGTCCTCACTTACACCTTGGATGCGGGTAGTACCGCATATGTGTAGAAATGTGTGTAGGTGAGTGTGGGGGTTCTCTGATTGATAGCCGTGAAAAATCGATGCATGCTGCATCATCTGAATAAGTCCTGGCTTTAGCTCGAAAGTTGGAGCAGTAATGGCCGGCATAACAATTGCGGGGTTGACGGTGACTGTGCCAGGCATGGCGTAGTCTGCCAACGATCGTCTATCTTCTGCCGCCATTATCACTATTTTTTCGATTTCTCCTGCAAGATTTTGCTCAATTTCTTGATCAAAAGCGTTTCCTTCGTCGAACCGAAGTCTCCGCCTATTGGGTCGGACTATGGTCCGCTTCGGGTCGTGAGGAGTAGATTAGTGGTCCCTTCTGACTACGAGTTTGCATACACCGAAATCCAAGATCAAGATGTTGAGCAAGAAAGAAAGAAAGAGAGAAAGAGAACTATAAACTAAGAAACTAACAACTTAAACTAAAGACTTACAATCTAATCTAAGATCAAAACCTAGAGAAAAGAAAAGAAGAGAAAAGAAGAAGATGATAGGAGGAAAGAGGAACGGACGGACGTCCAAAATTATGGACGAGCGTCTGACCAGTTTCCAGAATGGACGGGCGTTCAAAATATGAACGCTCGTCCTCTTTTTCAGAATTCCTTTGGACGGGCGTCCAGAAGTATGAACGCTCGTCTGCGGGTCAGAATTGATACAGGATTGAAGAATTTTCAGCGGACGGGCGTCCAGTGAACTAAACGCTCGTCCGACTGAAGCAAGAACTGGACGGGCGTCTGGTAAAACGGACGCTTGTCCAACTGGGCAGAACGATTAGAAAAACAGAGCGTGATAAACAGAAAACAGAGTATAGACTAGGAGCAAAAATTTTATATTAACTACAAACAGAAACACAATTAAAACAACAGACAAGTGAACAAAAACAACTAAACGATTAACCACAAACAGAAACTGAGAAGATCTAACCTAAAAACAGGAATTGAAAACAAAACAAAAACTAGGCAATGTCCGGTTCCCCGGCAACGGCGCCAAAAACTTGTCTACGGATTTTATCTATGCAAAACAAACAAGTAATAAATTTATAATCCGGTTAACCCCAAGTATAAGGATCGTAGTACTAGTGGTTAATGCCGGTCGATCCTACAGGAACTAGGCGATTGTGGTTCCTAGTTTTTGCCTAACTAAACTATGTCACGAAAAACTAAACTAAACAGCGATTAAAACAAAACTAAACTAAACATATATGCTGAAAATAAACTAGACAGAGGACGAAATCCAAAGCTAGGAAGGTTTGGTTGTGAACAAATTACTCTAAAGGTGCAATAGAAAATAAACTAACTAAATAGTTCAAGTTTCAAGGTTAAATCAAGTTTAAAACGGACAAACGAGTATTGATCCACCTATCCAACAAACACTAATCTCTCATCCCGATTATATTGCGGTTTCTATCAAGTTGTGATTCATCTTATCAAAGGTATGAATCCTACTTTAAGTGATGATTCGCCCATTAATTTCTATCTTTCGATTTACGGAAATTAACGCGTCATAACATAAACAAAGACATGAACTTTAACGTTTTAACCTAGATGTTCAACCTATCAACTTCCGTTTGGCATAGATTAAAGATCCATTCCTAAATCATGGTGATCTAATGTTTATAAAGACTTTCATCAAATATAAAACATCATACATGCACATCTTTCGATATAAATGCAATTAATCATCGTAAGACATGATAAAGGAAACAACTTTGATTAAAACTTACAATATAATCGAAGAATCAAAACTACCGAATGTTGGATGGCTTCACAATGCTCGTTTGATTGAAGCCTAGCCTCTTAGCATCCTTGAATAGCTCGAATTGTTGAAGCAAATTGCATAAATTAAACTAATTTTATCTAGGAATTGAAGAACATAAAAACTGGTAAAAACTGAGTAAAAACGCAGCCTATAGCCGCCCCTAGGGTTTAGGGTTCGAAGATTGTCAATTGGTATCTCAATGTGTGAAAAATAGGCAAGTATTTATAGAGATTTGAGGCGGTTTCACTAAGTCGGCAATCCGGACGCTCGTCCGATGAAGTGGACTCTCGTCCAAGTGTTCTGAACTCCAATGTAGACGTTCGGATAGCGTCCAAACTCTCTTGATCTTCTTTTTGCACCTTGGGCGCTGTGCGCTTCTTCCGGGCCGCTGTTCGAGAAGTTCATGAAGCCTCGTGATTGAATCCTTCCCTGTACGCCCGTTTGGATTGTCGAGAGGCGCCCGTCCACTCCTGGGCCGGGACTTGGACGCCATTTAGCTGGAATGAAACTTGATTAAATCATCTCTATCTCTTTTCTCCACTCCATTCGATCATTATCTCTTTCTTAAATCTTTATAGCTCGAATTCTCTCCTTTTTGACCATCATTTGAGCACAATGAACATACCTATAACACATGGAAAACATCGCAAACTGTAATAATATTCAAATAATTATAATTTAACCATGAAATCACATAAATATATCATTATTGCGATTAAGTCTTCAAAAATACCGTTTGCTCAATATTTTAATATAAAGACCAATTATTATGCAAATTACACAATATAGAAGAAAAACATCGTAAAATATATCCTTATAATTCATAGATTTTCACCCTTAACACTTGACTTCATCAAGCATTCCTTTATCGGCTCTTGGTATCCCTGCATGTTAGTGTGCTCCAAAATACAAGCATATATAGCATCAACAGAAAAACAATCGCTCTTTTCATCCTCAGGATGCTTCATTGCATTATAAACATTAATAGACACACTCTCTTTCCTGACTCATAGTATGATTTCCCCCTCTTAACGTCTATCAAGGTCTCTCCTGTATTCAAGAAAGGCCGACCTAACAAAAGAGGTGTTTTTGCATCCATGTCCATGTCCAAAACTACGAAATCAACGGGAAACACAAACTTATCAACCTGTACTAACATCTTCAACTACCCCCATCAGTGTTCTAACAGACCTATCCGCCATCTGTAGGGTCATCCCTGTAGGCTCTAACTTACCCAATCCCAACTTCTCATAAATTCCTCTAGGCATTAGGCTCACAGAAGCCCTTAGATCACACAACACATTTTTGAACAATGTCCCTCTAATGGTAATTGGGATGGTAAAGCTACCTCTATCTTGCATCTTAGAGGGTATCCTATTCTCAAAAATTATAGAACATTCCTCACTCAAATGCACCATCTGTTGCATCTTCTCCTTACTCGACAACATTCCTTTCAAAAATTTAAAATATGGGGGAATGCTCGAAATAGCCTCTAATAGGGGGATGTTTACCTCTACCTTCCTTAGGAGATTCAGAAATTTCGCCTGACCTTGGGTCAGCATGTCCTTTCTGGGCCCCTTAAGAGGGTTGGGTAAAGTACTAACATCAAAATCCGGGGGAGGAGGAGGAATTCTGTTTTGTTTACCTTTTGCTTTAGGCGGCGAGGGTTCTTCTTCTTTGATGTCCAAGACCACATAGTCTTTCTTCGGTTTGCCTCTTCTGATGCTTTCTTGTTTGCCTTCGCCAATGCGTTCTTTGTGCCTTCCAACTCTTTCCTCATTTCAGCCATCTCCTTCTCAACACTGCCAGTTTCCAAATCTTCAATCTCGACTTCACCATACATGGCCCCTTCACGGTCAACTACCTTCTCTTTCTCGGCTTTCTCAGTTTCCGCTTTCTCTGCCCACAGTTCTTTCTTCTTATCGCTTGGCCCAACCTCTTTACCACTCCGTGTGAACACAACATTCACACCCCTCGGGTTTCTCTCAGTATTACTCGGGAGCCCACCACTCAGATTTGTCTTTAGAGTGTCAGTTATTTGCCCTACTTGGGTCTCCAAGTTCCAAATGGCAGAATGGGTGGCCACTTTTTGCTCTACAGCATTTTTGTTCAACTCAGAAACAGTCATATCCAATCTCTCCAGGAGTATCTCAGCGGATGTCTTCTGAACACCAGACATATTCTCTTGCTGGTTATTTTGATTGCTCTGGTGTAGATGAGCATTCGGATGCTGATAGGTGCCAGAATTATTGTTTCTCGGCGGTTGGCTTGCTTGCTGATTCTGATTATTCTACTGGCCTGATTTTGATTCCATCCCTGATTCTGACCCCAATTCTGACTTTGCTGTTGCTGTTGGCCTAGTGATTGAGATTGCTGATTCTGGTTATTCTGGTAGTTGCCTTGGTTTTGATTCTGGTAGGAATTCTGATTCTGGGGGTTTTGGTTCCAAGGTCGACTGTATGAGCTTTGGTTTTGTCTAAAACCTTGGCCTTGATTATTGTTACCATTCCAGTTTTGATTCTGCCCCTGATTCCAACCTTGACCTTGCTGACTCTGATTCCACTGTCCCCCACTACCTTGTCCAACATAGCTCACATCATATTGCTGTGAATCATCACCCATACCATACTCTATTGGAGGCTCTTACTGGCTGTCGAAATTTTGATTCCACTGCTATTGCTGACAAAACTCTTGCTAGTTTGTATTCATCTGCCCCATTGCATACACATTCATCTTCTGCTGATCATTGATTCCCAAACTGTTGTGGTGCTTGGGTAGGTACCAACTGCTGTGGGTAAGTGAACTTTTTCGGTGATGTACACTCCAATACTGAGTGTCCACCTCCACAAAGTTGGCATTGCTGTGCCTTCTTTCTCTCCAACTCTATTTGGTCCATCTTCAGTACCATTTCTTGCATCTTGTCATGCATGGCAAACTCTCTATCAAGTTCTTCTTTCAAGGACTTCACACTTTCCATTGGGGCTTTCTTCTTTTTTCTACTGGACCCCCACTGTCCTTCTCCATCTGCCATATTCTCAATCTGTCGCATAGCTTGTTCCGGCAGCAGATTCATAATATCTTCGCCACTTGTGGCATTCAGTTTATTCTGATCCACTGGCTCTAAGGCTCTGAATAGTATAATCACTTGCTCAACTATGGAAAAACCGTGTGGAGGGCATCTCTTCAGTAGGCCCCTAAATCTCTCATATGTCTCCTTCAGTGTCTCTCCCTCGAGACCATCAAACGAATAAGTTTCTTCTTTCAAATCTAAAATCTTAGCCGGAGGAAAGTACTTCCTCAGAAACACTCGAACTACATCCGCCCA
Source organism: Gentiana macrophylla (assembly GCA_026214975.1). Lineage (NCBI taxonomy): Eukaryota > Viridiplantae > Streptophyta > Magnoliopsida > Gentianales > Gentianaceae > Gentiana > Gentiana macrophylla. Next base: position 127,876,392 of record CM047810.1, on the reverse strand, counting down.
CGTATGTAACGAGTCATTAGGCAATGAATCGTACCAATCCTTAACAGCTCCTCTAAGTGCAAACGGGAAAACTATCAGCTTTATCGCCTCGTCACTTAGCCCATTGTATTTCATTGTCCCACATATCTGAAGAGAATGATCCAAGAAACTATTCGGGTTCTCAGTTGACTTCCCGTGGAATAAGGTGTGTTCCCCCAACATGTTCAAGATGTTTTGCTTTATATCCATGTTGTTGGCATTGATAGGGGCACTCTAATTGGGTTGTGCCCTGTAACTTCCGGTGGGGTAGTCACATAATCTCGACAGACTCTTGGTCCCTGTCCCTGCTGAGCCCTCTGTGGCTGATAATTCTGTTGTTGATTAAACTACTGCATAGGTGGTTGCTGATTATATGGGTTTTGGAACCCCTGTTGGTTTCCTTGATCTCTTAGCATCTGCAGTAATCGGTTTACAGTATCTTGGTCGAATTCTAGCCCGAAATTCTGGGCATTCTTTCCGATCCCTGTTCTCTGATTAAACTGTGGGGTAACCAACTACTGTAATACTGTATCGTCCCTCCTTAACTGTTCGTCACGAGGGTTCCTCGGTGGAGTGTGCAATGGCAGTGTCGCATTACCACCAGTAGTATTTGAGGTTTGCCCTTTTGCGTTATGTTCATCGATGGGATCTTTGCCATCTCTACGAGTCGTTATATCGTCCATATCTTCAGAGGAATCTGAGATAGAGCTTTCTTCTACCTCTTCTTCTTCAAATAAAGGTTTCAGACTAGCAATCAAGTTCTCTTTGGCGTTGACTATTTCTGTGACATGCAAACGCTTCAATCACTTCAATCGGCTCGATGAGAGGTTGTTTTGAAGATCGTGTCATGCACTGTAAAACAAGAAACAACAAGAAAATGAAATAAAAATGACCTAATCCCAAGCTTTCGGTCAACTTAAAAGATATTAAACGTTACTCCCCGGCAACGGCGCCAAAATTCTTGATAGCGAAATACTTAACCGCTAACTTTCACCGACAGAGTATCGGGTCAACGGGAGTATAGTGGTCACAAGGTCAAATTCACAGGGAGTAATGTCTAAGTACCAAAGCTGACGTAGAACTTAGTTCAGATCAAAATAATGGTGGAGGATATTATACTAATGCAGAAATAAAGATTATACTAACGAGTTTACTTTTAAATATTTAAGAGTATAGCCGAACTATGATCCCACGAGCTACTTTTACTCCTCAGGGAAGACTTGATAGGGAGCGTGTCTTAACTGACCTACCTATCCCATGTAGTTTAACGACATCCACGGGTGCCAACTCCTAATTCTAGTGATTAGACTGAACAACTCGATCTAAACACCCTATGTGAAGCTAACCGACTCTCCCTTTAGAAAACCGATAATCCTAACATGATTAAGTTCTAGAGTTGCTCGAACGATGATGACAAACCTCTGTATTGGAAACGGACCTATCAACTAGGCCGAGTCTACGCAACGATCCTAAAACCCCTTTTCCCACATCTCACTACAAAATGCATCTATAAGTTCGATGTGTGTGACAGTGAACTAGGTGATCAAACTAATTCAAAGATGTTATAATGAGTTTTAGGATGTGGATTAACCATTAAAACATTCAATTACGCACTACACTACCCCCAATCTCATCCCCCTTAAGGTTTTCATCCGCTTTCACATAATTCGACTACACATGCAATTAGCTACTCATGATTATGCTAATACATGAAATAAGAATTGAAATCATGCTAGAAATAATAAAAGAAGAATAATTCATTACCATATAATTGAAGAAAATCTGATCCAAAAAAGTATGAATAAATAATTGCTCTGAAAGTCGAATCTTCGGAACTTGAAACGTAAATCTAAGCTATATGAAGTATGTAGAATCGAAGGGTGTTATCTATGGAATCAAAGGATCAAAGGATGATGAAACAACACTAAAACCACACCAAAATTGCCCCAAAAGTGTCTAAAGTCGGTAGAATATATGAAGGGGCTGAATGAGCTGCGTATTTATAGTGCTAGGTTAAAATCTAATGCTGTCGGGGCCGGACGAGCGTTTGAGTCATAGTGAACGCTCGTCTGGCCTGGAAATCTTGATGATATTAGGGTTTCGTCTTCAGTGGACCAGCGTTTACTTGCATTGAACACTCGTTTGATGGACCCTGTCTTGAGTGAAAACTCCCGTCTGGGTTGCTTAAACGCCAGTTTGTCTTGTATGAGCTTTCTTGATTCGGGCTGAACCCATCCAAACGTGCGTTTGAGGGTGATTTGGCCGTTCGTCCGGCTGAAAATCTAACTTTCAGTATCAACTGCTGATTCTGTAAACGCACGTTTGAGCACTCCAAACGCCAGTTTGGCATGATCTTGATTCAAACGCCAGTGTGGAGTAGGGCAAACGCCAGTTTGCCTTGATTTCACTCCAAACTTGATTTTCCTCCACTTTCATGCTACTTTCATGCCACGAACATGTTTCTCCTTCAAAACATCGCCTCCCGGGTTCTCGAGTCACCTAAATCCTGCAATAACATGTACGAACAAATACCAAGTGTAATTCCGCAAGACAAAAGTTCTCGGAAAAGAGTTAAATATCGTTAAAAAGGCAGAGTTTACTATCGATGTGACAGTTTAACTCCCCGTGCGTATAACTCTCGATATTACTCTTAATTCCTAGAACTACCTAAAACATACCAACAAGGTGACAAACGGGGGTTAAACTGCACACCAAAGTACAGTAAAGTTGACTCCCATCAGCGCCCCTACTTGGTGTGGAGGAGAAGAAAACCTTTTTCCCAATAAAATAAAAAAAATATAATTGATTGATTTATCTCATTCAATTTAAGATCCTATATTAAATATTTCCAAGATATTGTCAATATCTTATGTTGACTATATCATTATCTTTTATTATATTACCATAAATTAATTTACATAAATCTATATATATTAATATCTAATATTAATAAAAAAAATGCAATGTCAAGAATGACTAAATATAGTGATTCACATGTATCAACATATACACAAAAATATGCGCCACATATATATCCATATATATATTTAATTAGTCGACATGATTAATATAATACTATGATTAATTAATTTGCAAAATACATGTGTATCATAAACACATAATAATTTCGACATACATACATCATATGTACATTTAATTAATCAACATAATTAATATCTTGTATTATATTTATTCATATTAAATAAATACCACCATATTAATTTACCACTATAACCTTTATAGTATGAGAAAAACTTTCCTTATTTGGTTATCACCTATAACCACATTTTAATCCGGCTAGTTGTTCTTATGTGTGTGACCCGATAGGCTTCCGAATATGTTGGCCGTAGACACAAAGTGCAATTTACGAAAATGCCCTTCATGCCTAACGATCACGGGATAGCGTCTAGCAACACACCGTGACCCCCAATCATTGGAAGAGTCAAATGCAATGACTACTACATTTCATGTGAAACAGTTACCGTGTAAATTACAATCCTATCGCTGTAACAATATCCATTCAGTCGTTAGTCGAGTGTCAAAACATCAACGACTGTATCTTATAATCTGGATATCAAGCTCTCTCGAAGTAACTCATTTACTTCCACTTTGCAAAGATTCACGAAAGTAAGACATTCCTTATAAGACGGACATTTCGGATATTCACCCCTACTGATAGGGTACGCGATTTCTAGATGACCAAACATGTATACTCCGCATGCTTCAGTATCACACCCAATCACTACCGCATGATCGCCCCGTGGCTAGGGGAAACCTCAATAGTGTCAAAGCATGACAATCCACACTGTGATGCCATGTAGACTCCGGTCCTAAGGATAATTACACAACCATCACATAGCGTGACACTTATCCGTGTAAGTGGGTCAGTCTAACATACGCATTCTCTAATACACATCCACGTACAGTCCAAGTGTCTCTACAATTCGATAGACGAGATCTATCCCTGTCCTTAAAGTCAGAAGACATCTAATACGTGCTAGCCTGTTCATACTATCAATGCCCTGTTTAATAGTACATCAGCCTAGAGACATTTAAGTATCAAACTTATTAAAGTGATTAGAGATCTCATCAACCATAATCGCCTATCATGGTTTCTCTATCACAGTTTAATACTAAGGACGTTATCATATAACAATTCACAATTGGTTCTTTAAAGAACAAATATATTACAACAGAAAAGTCATTTAATATATGTATAGACATAAAGAAATATTAGAAATGATCTGACCCGGTCGGATCCGGTCCAACCCGATTGGATTTATGACACTATTTCAACAGTTAGATGCTAGCTTGGAGAGGGCATATGCTCCCTTGTTCTGAGATCGTGATACCTGCTCGATCTGCATGTTTTGGAAATCCATTAGGCAGGACCGGGCAGCATCCAAATACTTTTTCGTGGGTTCTTCTTTCACTCCATACTTCCCATTTACATGGTTGACGACCAACTGAGAGTCGCTATAAATTTGTAAATTCTTGGCTACTAGTTTTATTTCTAGGTTGAGCCTGGTGATTAATGTTTCGTACTCTGCTTTGTTGTTAGTGGCTTGAAAGTTGAAATACAGAGCGTAGGGGAATTTCTTCCCCTTTAGGGCTGACGAGTAAGAGGTCTTCCCGTGTTCCCCTTTTTGGTTGACGCCCCATCAATATGCAGCGTCCACTGTTCTGCAGTTCGGCTGTTCTCAGTCGATGTTAATGGACGTTCCTTCAGCTAGAAAATCAACTAAGGCTTGGGCTTTGATCACAGTTTGAGGACAGAAATCCAAGTCATACTCCGCTAGTTCTACCACCCACTTAGCTAGTCGGCCTAAAGTTTCTGGTTAGGCCAACACTTGGCGGAGTGGTTGGTCAGTAAATTCGACGATCGGGTGGGCTTCAAAATAGGGCCTTAGATTCCTAGAAGCGTGAACCAGGGTGAGTTTCAACTTTTCAGTGTCGGAGTATCGGATATCTGACCCGTGTAGCGCTTTGCTCATATAAAATAACGGCCTCTGTGTGTTGTCCTGTTCACGAACTAGCACTGATAGCTTCATTACACAATGACAAGTAAACCAACAGTGTGTCCCCTTCCTGATGGGAGGTTAGGGTCGGTAGCTCGGCCAGATAGGACCTGAGGTCCTCGACATGTTTCTGACATTCTTCATCCCATTGAAATAGACATGCTTTCCTTAGTAAAGAACGGAAGGGCACGTTGTGCCGACCTAGACATGAACCTGTTAAGAGCAGCCATTTGTCCTGTCAGTCTCTGTACCTCTTTAATGGTCTTGGCGGGGACATGGTTCGTAACGCATCGATCTTGTCCTGGTTGGCCTTAATTCCTTCATTGGATATCATGTATCCTAGAAATTTACCCGACCTGACCCCGAATGTGCACTTCTTAGGATTGAGTTTCATTTGAGTCTTCATGAGGACCTCGAAGACTTTCCTTACATCAATAAAATATTGCTCGAGGGACTTTCTTTTGATTAGCAAGTCATAGACGTAAACCTCCATGCATCTACCGATCTGATCTTTAAATATCTTGTTCACTGGCCACTGGTAGGTTGCACCAGCGTTCTTAAGGCCAAAAGGCATGGTTGTATAGCAAAATATGACGAACTCCGTAATAAATGAAGTTTACTCCTTGTCTTGGGGGTCCATGGCGATCTGGTGGTACCCCTTGTAAGCATCTAGGAATGCAAACACTCAAAATTCGACGGTTGAGTCCACGAGACGGTCTATCTTAGGCAAGGGATAAAAATCTTTTGGGCATGTTTTGTTGAGGTCGGTGAACTCCACACATGCCATCTGGTTTCTTAACTAGGATGGGGTTGGCTAACCAGTCAGGGTACTCTACCTCTCAGATGATTTTGGCTTGAAGCAACTTGGTCACTTCCTTCTCGATTTCCACTATTCGCTCTTGGGCGAAGTACCTTTTCTTTTGCCGAATTGACTTCCTACTCGGGTCTACATTTAACTTGTGTTGGGCCAACGTTGGAAATAGGCCTGGCATATCTTCAGTTTTCCAGGCTAAAACGTCCATGAACTCCTTCAGTAGATTAACGAGCTTTTGTTTGTGCTGAGCAGGGATCTAGGAACCAATGGTTACGGTCAGGCCTGCCTAATCTCCTCTACTTGATCCTCCGAGGACCAAGTTTCCTCTTCTTCTAAGAGCAATTCTTCGATAAGAACGTGCGGTGTCTTTGTCTCTCTATTGATGGTGGCCGTATAGCAACTCTTGGCCGCTTCTACGTCACCTTTGATTTCCAATGAACCCTTTATGGAAGGGAACTTTAAGCTGATGTGAGCTGGCGAGATCACCGCCCGGAGGTCGGTCAAGGCTGTCTGCCTATGATGATATTGTAGGCAGATGAGGCTTTAACCACTACATAATTTACCAGAAGGGTCCCGTCCATTGGTCTCCTGTTAAATGCAGTAGCTAGATTGATCACTCCTATTGGATGAACTGAGGGTCCAGCAAAGCCGAACAGCAGAGCCGAGATGGGTGTCAGCTTAGAATCTCTCAATTGCATTGCCTCGAATGTTGAATAATAGATCATTTTTATTGCGCTCCCCGTGTCCACACAGATCCTTTCCACCAAGCTCCGGTTTACTACTGCTTCGATCCATGAGTCCTTCATTATTCATTACCAAGGGAAGTGGGTCCCTAGGGCCATAAATTACCTCTACAGAGAATCGTTGTCTTTAGTTAGATGTTGAAAGACCAGTAGTCATGTAACTGTCCTTGCCCGTATCTATAGCCGGGTTTCTTGGCCCTCCGGAGATTGTGTTAACAATACTGACCGGGTTATCTTCAATCTTCCAGACCGTGTTTGGGAATTGGTCCCCTGTTGACTACGATTTATTTCGCAAACAAAACCTATTGGTCCAAGAGAAGGGTGAGAGTATAGTTATAGGGGTGAATGACTATACTGGGAGTTTGAAAACTTTTCTGATAAAATGCTTTTGTGAAGCGGAATTAAAGCCCTTCTAAAGTGTTTTCAAAGTATCTAAGCAATCACATAAAGATATAATTAAATACTAAAATTAAAATGGTGTAAGTAAATAACACAAGGTTTATAGTGGTTCAGGGTGGTGTAATCCCTTAATCCACCATTCTCATGTGATGATTGAAGGAATTCACTATTGTCTTTCACCAATACAATAGTTATGATTGTCCTTGGCTACACAAGCTTCACAATCTACAGACTATCACTCATTGGCTACAAAAGCTTCAGTGACTCAGTCTTCACACACTGCTCCTTAGGAACAAATCCTTCAGCAGCTATCACAACAACACAACTCCTTCTCAGATCTCTCTGATTCAGTTTCTAGAGAGGGGTGTGAATTTGATAAATCCACAAAACTGATCAAGTTCAGACTTGGTTATTTTTTATGAAGTTCTTGATGTTTCTGAACTTGATTCTCTAGATGTATCCTTTTAGATCAAGTTTGAAGGCTTATAATTGACAGAGTTTCTGCACTTAGAATTCTTGATTGTGAAAGCATTTTCTGTGTGTCCTCTCATTTTTTTCATCTCTGTCAATGCCTTATATTTATAACCGTATATCCCTTGATTTTAAAATTCCATCCGTTGGATATTTAATGCTCAGAATAATCTGGATTTTGTCTTAATTTAATCATCCTTGATCTCAATGATCCGGATTTTAATCAAACGTTCATCATAAAATCCATCCTTGATTTATTCTGCATTAAATGTGCATTGAATGATTGATCTTCCATATTTTCCACGTTTCTAATTAAGTATTGGCAGTTTACTTCACTCGGCTGCTGCTTCTTTACTTTACCGGCTGAGTGATTACTTGACTACTTCCTTGGTTACTTCACCGGTCAAGTGACTGCTGTACTCGGCTGCTTGTTCTTAAACTTTGCGGTTGCTTTGTTTGTCAGCCGACAGTCATTTACTTCACTGATCCTTAGTATTGGGTGAGATCAGTGTACACCATATAAAAAAATTAAGTTCCAATACATGAAATAATACTTAGACTTATCCAAGGTCATCACTGACTTCCTTGGTTGTAAGTCAGTCTATAGGTTTTCACTTCATTGTGTTGGTGCCTTGGATGTCTTCACTGAGCTAGTCTTCGATCTTTCTTGGTGGCTACCAACCTAGTCTGATGCTTGTCCATTGAACTTATAAAACAATCAGACTTCTAGGTAAAGCCTATACAAACATTTCTAACTTATTAAAACTTATTTTAGGCTTGCTATAACAGCTAGTATGGCCATCATCAATACAATAAAATGTTCCTAACAATTTCCCCCTTTTTGATGATGCCAAAACAGTCATAAGCCTGAGTATAAGTAAACACATTTTTTATAGAATAAAAGGTCAAAAATCAGATTTTTTTTATTCATATATGTTAGTGTTGGTCCCTTGAAAAGACTTTGGTTAATTTTAGGGGGGAATAAACTTAACACTTTAAAACTTTTTCGGAGTTAGGACAGAATCAGATGGGTCAATAGTCTGCTGACTGAATAGTCTGTTGACTATTAAGTCTAGTGAATCTGTTGCAGCGGAATATATTTAGTTTTAAACTTACTGGATCCATCCTTAGAAGTTTCTTGGGTGTCAAATCCAATGCCAGTTCTATCACTATATGGCTTTCCAGATTTGAATGCGTTGTGGAACTTGATTGTGCCACATATTCAGTTGCTGCTGCTGGTGCAACAGGCCTCTGCTTATTCTGTTCATAATCAATTTCCTTGCATTTGATAATTCTTAATTCAGCATATAATCTTTGAATTTCTACTTGGAGTGTTTCTCTTTCTACCTTCACAATATCATATCCAGATTGTATTATCCTCAGTTGATTAAGAAGGCCATCTAGAGGTTCTTTCATATCAGAATTTTTAGGATTGGAACCACCAGTGGAAGAACATTCACTTTCAGTATGAGTTTTATTAGATATAGTGTTATATACCTCCTCAGTATCCTTCATGTGTGACATAAGATCAGTGTCATATGATTCATTTCCAGATAAAACTTTTTTAGACTCCACTTCTTTACCAGATTCATCACCAAAGAACTGTGCTTTTCTAGCGGTTTTCTCTCTGCGACTTTTTGTCTCGGCCAGTCCGACGATCAGTCCGAAATGTCCTGGCTTTTTGAAGTTAAAGCATAAGTAGTCAGGATCTTTTTTCTGTTTCAGTTATGGGCAATTAGGTTTAAAATGTTCAGGCTTCTTGCGGTTGAAGCATAAGTAATCATGATCCTTCTTTGGTTCTTCCTTTTCTCAGTAGATTTCCTGACATAGTTCTTTTGAGATGTCTCTTTGTCATTAATGCTATTTGTTTCTTCATATCATCCAGTTCATCATCATGAGCATTTGATGATTCTTCTCTTTGTGTAGCAGCCAGTGCTGTGGTTTTTGGCACTTCTATTTCAGCACTTGCAATCAGATCTTCACTGAATTCATAGGATTTTAGATATGAGAATAACTTGAAATTATATTATTTTTGAAGTCTCATGGATTCTACCACTGAAGTGACTTTCATCTTCCAGATCTCTTTTGAAGGTAAAACTTTCAGAATTCTTGTGTTGATTTCTTCTTTTGTGTACTCCACATTCAGCAGAGTGGGTTCATCCGTAATAGCATTAAATTTTAAATCCATTTGCTCAATGGTCTCATTGGACTTCATTTTGAAATCTTGAAACTTCTTTTTGGCCATAGTGACTTTGTTCTTTTTGATAGCATTAGTGCCTTCACAGATTAGTTGCAGTTTCTCCCACAAATCTTTGGCAGTCTTGCAATCCTTCACTTTCATGTACATATTGCTATCCATAGTTCTATAGATGATATTGTACATATTGTTACCCATAGTTCTCTCATAGTTCCTTATAGATTGTTTATATAGGAGGCGTTATGCCCTAATCTTGCAAGTATTGTGTCCATTCTGTACTCGATTTTCGTGTTCCCTAAGGAATGGATAATTACGATTTAATCCTCTTGATTGTAGGAGATAATCACATAATTTTGAATATAGGATCAGAGCCTTTATGACTAAGGTTTCTTTCCATGTTTATCTGTTATATTGTGCACGTGGGTTACTCCGTCTAAGGGATACTCAAGCCGTCCAGCATCGATTCCCTTAGGTTGTGAGACCCGACCTGCACTGGCTGAGCTCCGTCGCGCCATGACTGACCTATGGTGGACTGCGGAGCTAGCCGAACTGAACTCAGAGTGGGCTCATGCCCCATAATGTTTTGGTCTTCTCCATCTGCATTTATGGCTGTGTTAATGAGGGAATGACACGTGGCGAGGTGCTAGTCCGACCTCCGTTAAAGTGTTTTCAAGTGCATATGCAGGTTTTACACTCGGGTGAACGAACCGAACAAGATGACAATGGTTTGCAAAGTCCCCATAGATTGAAATGTGAATTTATTAGTTAAATATGTAGGATGAATGATCAATCTTATGTAATTTTTGGCTTAATCGGAGCCATTAAATGCACATGACATTGATTTCTGTTAAGATCAATCGCTTACCATTGTACTAAAACCAATTGGTGATAATAAAGGCGCTACTATATTTTTTTAGGCATTCAAGAGTGTGGGCAATCTCTCCCAACACCCCCTCAAGTGTGGGCAATCTTTCCCAACACTTGCACAATTTTTTTAAATAATGTTCAACCATAGTTCGATCTCATGACCTCTGCCTCTGATACCATGTTAAAGATCAAGCGCTTACCGTTCTACTAAAACCAATTGGTTGTAATAAATGCGCAACTTTATTTCCTTATACATTAAGAGTGTGGGCAATCTGTCCTAACACCCCTCAAGTGTGGGCAATCTGTCCCACCATGTTAAAGATCAAGCGCTTACCGTTCTTCTAAAACCAATTGGTTGTAGTAAAGGCACAACTTTATTTCCGTATACATTATGAGTGTGAGCAATCTGTCCCAACACCCCCCTTCAAGTGTGGGCATGCAATCTGTCCCAACACTTGCACAATTTTTCAGTCAAGAGTGTGGGCAATCTGTCCCAACACCCTCCTCAAGTGTAGGCAATCTCTCCCAACACTTGCACAATATTTTTTTTAAAATATTGTTCCAACCAGGGTTCGATCTCGTGACCTAGGCGGTACTATATTTCTTTATACATTCAAGAGTGTGAGAATCTCTCCCAACAACCCCCTCAAGTGTGGGCAATCTGTCTCAACAATTGAAAAAGTTTTTTTAATTTATTTTAAATAATGTTCCAACCAGGGTTCGATCCTGTGACCTTTGGCTTCGATACCATGTTAAGATCAAGCGCTTACCGTTGTACTAAAACCAATTGGTGGTAGTAAATGCGCAACTTTATTTCCTTATCATTTGAGAGTGTGGGCAATCTGTCCCAACACCCCCCTTCAAGTGTTGGCAATCTGTCAACACTTGCACAATTTTTTTTTAAATAGTGTTCCGACCAGGATTCGATCCTTTGACATCAGGCTCCGATACCATGTTAAGATCAAGCGCTTACCGTTGTACTAAAACCAATTGGTGTTAATAAAGGCGCTATTATATTTCATAAGACATTCAAGAGTGTGGGCAATCTCTCCCAACACCCTCCCTCAAGTGTGGGTAATCTCTACCAACACTTGCACAATTTTTTTAAATAATGTTCCAACCAGAGTTCGATTTCATGACCTCTGGCTCTGATACCATGTTAATGTTAAGTGTAATGCCCGAAAGACAATTTTGTAATTGTTTTATTTAATAAATGAAATGATATTATTATTCATATTTATTATTCTCATATTCACCGATGTGACAATAGTATTTACACTACGTGAAAAACCCTAAAGTATATTGTTTATGTAATCACTTAACTCGATGTATGGGATATACACTTGGAGGATTGAGTTAGTGAAGATGTACTTAAAATACAATTAGCCCGTAGTGAAGTTAATCGAAAGTATCGGGTCTCTCTTTAACGTGCTATTAATGCGCGAAACACAATAGGTGTGATTGTCTTATCCGGACTTTCGGTTAAGAGAACCTAATGGGGCATTTATATATGATAGATATATCATATAGAAATTTGGACCAATTTGATTAGAGTTCACGATATAATTCCGTGTCGAGAAGTCTTATCGAATCAATCGATGATCATATTTATGGATATATCTTAATCATGAGGTGATCACGATCAAGCTGCTTTGAATCGATTATGAGGTTTGACTTGACGGTTAAGGATTACACTCGAGTCAGTGATCCGAATTACCCCATCTTGGCATTGTCTTGGATTAAGTGAGTAGTACGTGTTATCACGGATACGAAATCCATTCCTTCCATTTATGGAAGTAGATGGACGATTCCTTTATTTGTTAATCCTAAAGCGATCGATCCATGGAGTTCATATTACACCGATTAGCTACCAAAGTGAGTTGTATGAATTAATTGATCACTTTGGGTTAATGGTAAATAAGGATAAGAGGTTCTAAAAGGGTTAACGGTAACTTCCCGATTTAGAATGAGCGATCTATGGAGGATTAATCCATATGTAATGATTATATCAATAGACGCTTATTATCATTCTCATGAGGAGATAAATATAATCTTATAATCGGAGGATGTAGTTACGGGATTATGGTGGCATATTCCTGTGATTGATTTATCGAATATAATTATTCTGTTTGTAAGATAATTATTATTTGATTTATCGGAGCCGCTGATTATTAGTCCATGGTCCCCGACGTGCCTCCAATATAGCATAGCTATTCTCGGGCGTCGAATCCTAATAATATTAATTTAGTTCTTATTAGAATTTAATTAAAACGATATGTGAATTAATTGTTTAGTGGACTATTAAATTAGTTGGGCTAAATAACTAAATATGTGAAAAAGACATTTTTCATAATCTTGGCCCAAAAGTGTATCATGGTCAAAAACTATTGTGACTAGGTCACAAAGAGTAAATTTTCGGCCAAAGGTGTATTATGGAGCAAGAAATTAGTTTTCTTGTGAATTAATAAGACATGTGCACAAAATATTTATTGGATAAATATTTATGGTAAGAAATAAAGATAAAGATTATTCTAGATTTGTTCTTGAATATTATGGGATTATCTTTTTATTTATTGGATTTATTTATTTGCAAAATAAAATCCTTGGAGGACAAGGATTACTCTCCTATATAAAGAGAGTTCTCCCAACTCATACACATAACATAATTTTCGACTTCACCTCTTAGAGAGGAGAAGGAAATTTCGGCCAAGGGGTGTAAGGGGAAAAATCTTGGACTTTTTTTCGGGTAGCATATCGTGAGGATTCGAGACGAGGATTTCCTTCCACGGGAGTTGCTCGGATCACACGTGCGGAAGATCGTGGTGCTCTTCACACCATCTTTTGTTCTTCCTATTGCGGTTCTTTTACTTGGATTTTGAGATCCAAGAGGTATGTTCTACAACCCCCTTGTAGAGTAGATCTAGTTATTTTATTACGTGTAAATTATAGATCTAGATCCTTAAATCGCTTCCGTTGCGGATGGTATTACTAACAGTTAGAGATCAAGCGCTTACCGTTCTACTAAAATCAATTGGTTGTAGTAAAAGCGCAACTTTATTTCCTTAAACATTAAGAGCGTGGGGAGAGATTGCCTACACTTGAGGGGGGTGTTGAGAGAGATTGCCCACACTCTTGAATGCCTAAAGAAATATAGTAGCGTCTTTATTAACACCAATTAGTTTTAGTACAACGGTAAGCGCTTGATCCTAACATGGTATCGAACCCAGAGGTCAAAGGATTGAACCCTGGTGGAACATTATTTAAAAAAAATTGTGCAAGTGTTGACAGATTGCCAACACTTGAGGGGGGTGTTGGGACAGATTGCCCACACTCTCAAATGATAAGGAAATAAAGTTGCGTTTTTGCTACCACCAATTGGTTTAGTATAACGATAAGCGCTTGATCTTAACATATTACGATATTATTTATTGTATTGTGTATTATGTGACTAGGAAGGGTAGATTGGTAAATGTGATTAGGCATAGAAGCCCTGAGCTTGACTATATATATTGTAACTATGGTGGATGGAGAGACGAAATACTTTGACAGTTATCATGGTATCAGAGACAGGTTCACCCTAAACTACCCGGAAAAAAAAAAAGAAAAAAAAAAACACTAAACTAAACCGCCGTCGTCTACATCCTTGGGACAAGTATGACTATGGTCAAATATTATGATTGAAAACACCAACCTTGCAATTCCGCAGCCGATTGACCGAAAACACCAACCTAGAAATTCTCTATCTTTCTCTACCCGATTGAAAAAAAAAAAAAAAAAAAAAAAAAAAAAAAAATTAATCTATAGCAGCTTCGTTCTTCTTCAACAGGGGCGGCATGGCTGGAGTGCCTGAGCAAGAGCTGCATTTACAAATCTAACATTCCTAGTCACACAATAAATAATATCGTAATAAGAGATGACGAGTCATCATGAACACGATTAAAATAACTATTGAACCCTAACTTTATTTTTCTTTCCTGGGACAGATTCGTAACGATTAATTAAGAGTCGGCGTCGTCTTCTTCGCCGGACGGTGGTGGAGGTGTCTCGAAAAGGGGTGGTGGATTCATCATAAAAGAAGGTGGGGGAGGTGATGGGGGGGGGGGGGGGGTGGAGAATGTGCACCAAAAGAAAAACTGAAGTAGAAAGCATGAGGACGAAAAAGGTGGGAGGAAGAAAAAAGGGAAAAAAAAACTAAAAAACTGGAAGGCAGAAGAGGGGGTGAGGGGAAAGGAAGGAAAGAACATCTCTGCTCTTTAGGAAAGTTATTTAAGTTTTGTCTCTTTTTAAGATGATATACTACCTCCGTCCCATAAAAAGTGTCCATAACGGAAAAATGAATTGTCCCATAAAAAGTGTCCATTTAAATTTCCAATACATCATTAAATACATTTTTTCCAATCATATCCCTATTTTAACATTTAATTTTCCATAATCCTTCATATTCCAAAACAAGCATTTATGATTAGTTAAGGGTATATTTGTCTATTCATTCTTAAAATACAACACATTAATTATTTTCTTAATCTCCGTGTCCAACAAAAAGTGGACACTTTTTGTGGGACGGAGGTAGTATATGTTGAGTGCATCATAAATGCTTAATTAAGTTTAAAATGGTCCTTATAGACAAAAACACCATAAAAGTTATGTATTGAGATTTGTAGTAAAGCGGGCATTTTCATGTTCAACTTCCACATTTAAGTCTATTAGAGTGCCTTACGAGGCTTCGTAATTCGAGAAAAAATTCATAGCATTCTCATTTAATGACCGAATGGTCTGGATCTGGAAATTAACTGGTGTTTTTGGCCCGGGTGTTACATTAATTCTCATATCAAAAGAAATAATTCTATTTAAGGTTGATGAAAAAAATGGGGGAGCCTCTAAGTACCTAATATGTATCAAGTAGAATTTTACACATGTAACAATAGAAAGAATGAACACATGTTAAATATAACAAAGAATACCATTGTATCTAAATGAACACATGTTTAAAATATAAAAGAATACCATTGTATTTAGTACAATCAATGACGGAGCCAGGAATTTTTCGTCGGGTGGACTGAGATATTTTTTTTTCAATGTTATTTATACGGCATAATTTTCTGGAAAAATACTAAAATTTATTTATATTTTATGATGTATTTTTTTTACTTCCCAAACTACAAACGTTAACTCCATAGTCAATTCAATGGATCTGACGTTACTAACAAGTGACATTGACATTTCTAAAACTATAACGTCAGTGTCATTACTAACGCTGTTTTTTAAACTTCATGTACCACTTATGTTTTTTTCATTAAAAATAATCATTGTACTTGAAGTAATTTTTTGATTGTTTGAAACAATCGTGGTGTCGAAAATAAAAGTGTGATGCCAATGGAATCATGTTTTGTTGTAACATATACTTTTAGTGGCTCATGTTAGGTGGGCTGTAAGCCTAATTATCTAGTGGACTGATGAGTTGATGGACTGGATATACATACTACAAAGAAAAAAATAAAACGGGCTGGGTGGGCTTAGCCCCCCTTAGCCATAGTCTACCTCCGTCTTTGAGTACAATGGTATTCATAGGAGAGAACGAAACACAACAGTTCACATGCATAAATTCATGCTAGTAGAGTTAGAAGAACATTAAGAAAGTTTCACGATACAATAAAGTTGGAACAAACAACCCTGGCCGAATGATTCTAAGATGAAAATTCTCTTTCTTTTGTGTGAGCCATCCAATTCCAGGGCTAACGTACGTCCAGGGAAGTAACAAGGTATCTCACTCAATTCTCCTGCAACATAGGATGAGTATAAAGAATAAGTTCACGGTTTAATAAGTACACGGTTTCATGTTTAAATCTACAATATCTCAAGTTAAAGAATGACCACATACCTTATATAATTTTATTTCCGATTTCCACGTAGACTAACAAGGCTGCTAGGGATACAGCAAGAAAAGAAACTACCTGGAGGTGCACATGTAACACGTAGCTTTTTTGATTCTATATGATAATAGACTAAATATTTACCATGCTTGTAACGCAACCACCCACCCATAACGGTGCACCAGGGCCATGGGCTTTCAAGTAATGGATTATCTCTTAAGAAAGACAATGACACTACAATTTTGCTATTAGCCCATTTCTGTTTCTTGTAATCTTCCAATACCCAGAGGTGAAGTTCTTGGTTCACCTTGTCAGCAACAGCTAATTTATTTTCCCAATACACACAACCTACATTTGTCCACCCTGTCAAAAAACCTTCCGGGATTTCGATGCGACCGAAATGTTCGGAGTCTATTTCAATGTAAATTATTTCAGAAAGATGAGAGTCTCTAAGAAAGAATCTTAAGACAAAACATACTTCATTTACCATCAAACATTCCGGCTTCTCCCCCTCATCGCAATAACTTTCCAGATTAGGAATATATAAACTTCTCCATTCAACATCTGTCCCAATATGAAGAACCTTACATCCACCAATTTTCGTTCCTTCCTTGCGGTACACATGAATCAACTTATAACTACCAGAAGACCGTATATAGTAGAACTTTATATGCATGAGAAGCCTATGTGGAGGAGGAATAGTTATTGTTTCTTTTGTTATCGGGTTACACAGATAATATTCTTTTCTTAATATATTTTCCTCCAATAGCAATCCATCCTTTGAATCCCATAGCTTCTTGGGTCCTTCGTCACTCGTTTTTTTATTGTATATGTCGACTGATTCGCTGTGTCTCATATGCATTTCAATAAAATTCCGGTCTTGAATAGAAGCACGCCACGATTTGCAGACACATTTAAATCTACATAATGATTTCACCGGTAATATGCTTATGATCTGAAGAATCACATCAAAGGGCAAGTCTAAGTTGGGCTTCCTTTGAACATATGGACTTATTGAAAAGTATAACATCAAACGTTCGAAGAACGTCTTCAAATTAAATAGATCTGTCGTGAATGAGGAAAATTAAGAACTCAACATATTGTATGATATGAAGAACATGTGTCTCAGAAAAAAGTGTCGCTAATTAATTACACAATAAAGGACAGTACATTAAAGATAGGATTAATTAATCTTAAAAATCTACCTATAAACTTGAGACTCAATATATCATGTAGTTGCGACTTTTTTATTTTTCTTTTCATATTACATATGCCTTTTATTTTTCTTTTAAAATTATATATGATAAAAAAAAAAAGACAGTGAGATAATATGGCTATAGACATTACGTAAGTATACTTTTGAAACTTTTGGTCCCGGAGCACGTGTTGCACTTTAAAGAATTTGATTGGTGATTTTTTTTCCCTAGAATTAAGGGTCTATCTTAACGGTAATTTTATGGTGATCCAGGTGCAAGTTTTTTTGACCACCAAGTCAGCATTTTCAAAGAAATACATTGGTGGAAAATTTTACAGGTAGGATTCCATTGGTGGAAGTTGAATTCTTATTGGTTGAGTACATCAAGTAGGATTTGGTCCTAGACCATGATAAAATTTGTGCTATCTTAAAGCTAATGACTACACTAAATAGGATTTGGTCCATCAACGAACTAAAATTTGTGTCGAAAATAAAACTATCATTTTACTACCGCACAAAAATCATAACCCATCAATTCCACTAGAAACGTTTGAAAATCTAACGTTTTACAATTACAAGAGAAAGGAAGAATTTTTGAATTTTTTTTTTTTTTGAAAGTGTTTGGTTTCCTCCTCCCTTTTCATCTAGGGTTCTTCGAATGTTCGATGATCCAATTCAAATCTTAATTGCGTCATCTATTCTGTTAAACTGTATCGGGAATTACACGAATATATGAATAGAAGAAAATAATTAAATAAATAAATATATATATATATATATATATAGCTCTCCACCATACAACAGGAAACAAAGATGCAACAGGCATATAGAACTTTGATACCATCGATCTCCATCACAACGATTATTACGACAGAGATATGTTCATCTAATAATAATAAAAAATAAAAAATAAATGTTCATCGACTAACTTAATTTATTCTGAGGCAAAAATTAAAAAATTTAAAAATTTAAAAAATTAGAGAGATAAGTTTCCAACATACCTGGCAAACACTCCATTCAATTAACCTCTTCCCCTTTATTTTTCTTTCCGTCCCCTAGATTGTATGCGGAATTTTTTTTTTATGAATGTTTGAGTCCGGTCAAAGTCATCAGTCATGCATTCGAGGACTCTTATATGACAAAGAATTTAAAGTTACAAATATTTACCTTTTGTTTCATGGGATATTACAAACATTATCTACTTTACCTTGTCATTTTTTATGAATGTTTTTATTTTTTTTATTTTGTATTAATGTTTTTATTTTTTTTATTTTGTTGGTACTTGTTAAGTATCCGTATCTAGAGATAGAAAGTTAGAAACTATTTTAGTGGTTACTTAATGGATAAAGGGGTGAGAAAAAAAAAAAAAGCCGTCCGAATCGAAAACAAATCAACCAAATTAAAAAAATCAAATCAAGATGTGAAACCGAATGAATCGGTTTGGTTTGAAACCAAACCAAATAATCTTGGTTTGGATTTGGTTATTTTATTTTACCCCAACCCAACCCGAACCCAAACCGAAATCATTAATACAAAAAAGACTTATTTTTGTTATTTATATATAAGCATATAAGATAACTCTCACCCCAACCCATTCCATTCATCATTAATCAAACATATCGACACATCTTCTTTATCTGCTCCATTTCAGCTTCCATTATAATCGTTTGCCTCATACACCATTTAGTGACCATTCTAATATGCTATCATCATCAGTTAATGTGTTTTTTTCCCTCTTAGTAATTTTATTGTAGTTTTACATCAATGGATTCTTAATCCTGAATGTTTTCTTCTTTGTTTAATCTATCGAGTGTTTGGGTAAAAAAAATGGTGAGCATATAACATAAAAAAGATGGGTATCTTCTTTCAGTAATTGTGTATTATTTTTCTCATCATTTGTTGTAGCTGATTGTTTTAATCTACTGTTGACAAAGTATAACTTTGTTCAAGTGTCTCTGGATGAATGTTTTGTCTTGCAAATTGGTCTTCAAAGTTCTAAATGATCAGATATTGTCTTGAACAATTACACTTTTGTACTCATTTTTTTTATGGATAACCTTGCTCCCTGTCACGTCTTCTGATCTTTTTGTTTTCATGTCCGGTCCATTATGTTTTGTAGAATAATCATGCATCATATATTCTACATATCTTTTCAACTAAATACATGAAAGAACAACAACATTTGCACCAAGTATGTTTTTTTACAACAACGTACACTATAGATTTAAAAATTAAGATGAATTTGCTTGTTTGTCATAAAACCATCTCTTTTAAAAAACCAGGCATGCTAAAACCGAACCTAAACCGAATCCAACTGATATTGCGTGGAATACCAGGTTTGCGGTAACAGTGTTTAACTTGAGGATATGAGGCTTATATATGTGATTTCTCCGGAGAGAGTACGCTGGTGTACAAGAACAATATTATCGGTTAAATGCTAAAGGAAAAACACATGAATGAGTCGACAAATTGACAGAGTAGCTCTGTGTGTATTAATTCTTGGATCTATTTTATTACATTGTGAACCCATATATATAGGCCAAGACTATGTCGGTTTACTGTTCATGACAAGACAATTATGAATACATAATTAAAGATAAATATGCATGCAGTACAAGTGGCTTAGCCAAATTATGCAGGTTTAGCCCGGCCAGGTGAGATAAGCATGGCGGCGCTGCGTGAATGGGACTCGTAAATGACTTGTCTTGAAATCTGTTTGACCATATGGGTAGAAATCACACGAAGATGAGGAGTCCGGCTTATGACCGGCGGATAGGATCCGACTTATTGTTGGCGGGTTGGAGGAGTAGAGGCCCCATATCTTCGTTATTGGGCCATGACAGCGGGTCCAATCTAGATGAACAGAACCCCATTCCGGCTCGGGTACATCACAACCCGAAACCTGTTCAAACCAAACTATTGGGGATGACTTTAATTTGGTTTGGTTTGGGCTACAAAGTATAGCCCCCAAACCGACCCATGATCACCCCATGATCAAACCGACCCATGATCACCCCTAGAACTTCATAAATATCTGTAACTAGTCTGCAACTAGTTATTTAATAGATAAATATCGATACAAATACACTATTACACGAAGGACCAGCGAATATTTTTTATTTTTACGCCATAAAAACACGTTTGACTATGCTAAGTCCAGCTAATTCTATTCCTGCCTTTCACCGCATATGTCGTAGCTTTAATTTATCACCGCATACTATTTTTTTTCGTCGATGTAGCTTGTGTTTTTACTTATTGGCATTGGAATAACTGAACTGGATCACCTGCTTTTGCGTTCCGGCTTCTCCCCTGCTTTTGGGGACGTGGCCGGACACCGACCACCCAATGTTTGTGTGCTCTTTCTCCCCAATTGGAGCGGACGGCCGTGATCCGCCACGTCCCCAAAGAAGGGAGAAGCCGGACACCAAAAGCGGAGGATCCGAATCCTGGAATAACCGCTTCTTTTTCAACAGAATCCTGATGCATATCAAAGTGTTTGGACTTTGTTGAAGGTTTGTCTAGTTCTTCCACCCCCTCCCCTCTTTTGTATATATATATATATATATATATATATATATATATATATATATATATATATATATATATATATATATATATATATATATATATATATATATACACTATAATATAAAGAAGAGATGTTTTAACTCAATTACCTGATTTGACCCGGTCTTCGCCCGTAATCAAAACACGCGGATCTTTCTTTTTTATTTTTTTCATTTATTTTTTATATCTTTCTTTTTAATTTTTTTTTTATTTTTTGGGAAACAGAGATGGACGGTGATGTTCTAATCCACCCACGGTGGTGGTCAAATATTATCGTCACGCCCCTCCTCATGTCCTTTCAAACCCTAGATTAAGCTCTAATTTCTCCATTTTCATTTCTCCTCCTCCTCGCCTAGATTCTCCCTTTAATTTCAAACCATAAACCTTTCGATTACTTGATTTTGAATTCCCCTCCAAAACCTCCGATCTGCTCGGAATGTCCGATTGTTCTAGAGGAGTAAATTTTCAGGAAGAGGCTAGGGAATTTTCAGGTGAAATGTCTGTTAGCACAAATAAATAAAAGCTCGATTCGGCTCATTGAGTTTTCTTACTCGCTAAGTATTATTGTACTATATATTTAGTCTTCTCTCATTGTAATAGATTCAATTAACAAATCAATGAAAATGTTTCTTCTCTTAAACATTATTATGGTATCAGAGCCATAGGTTAAAGCCGCCCTTACCCCGATTTCCTTCCTTCTTTTTTTTCGTCTTCCTCCCTCTCTCTCCAATCTCGTCTGATCTTCCTCCCTCTACCTAGCTGTAGCATTAATTCCAAATCTTCTTCCCAGCCGCAGTATTCATCCCACAAATAAATAATAATAATAAAAAAAAAAAACAAAACCCACAACTCTCTTCTACCCGCAGCTCTCCATGGACGATTCCACCACCACCGCCACCTCCGCTCCAACGTCCTCCCCTTCTCCCTATCCCTCTTTTAACTCCTCCCACTCCATCAACATCATTAAACTGACACGCACAAATTATCCTATTTGGCTTGCACAGATGGAACCCTACCTCAAAGGCCAAGACGTTTTTGGATTTGTTGACGGCACCATTGCACCCCCACCGCAGCAGATTGACGGAAAATCCAACCCGGACTACGCCCATTGGGCTAAACAGATAATTTAATCCTAAGTGCTATCACCGCTTCCTTAACTGAAGAAGTTCTGGTTCACGTTTACCATGCCCGCACCTCTTCTGCGATCTGGACTGCCATTAAACAGTGCTTCGCGTCCCAATCTCGTGCAAAGGTTGTTCATCTCCGCTCTCAACTTGCTACCACTCGTAAGGAGGGTGCTACAGCAACTGAATATTTTATGAAAATTAAACGCCTCGCCGATGAGCTTGCCCTCGCCGGACAGCCACTTCAACCGGACGATGTCATCAACTATGTCCTTGCCGGGTTAGGACTCGAATACGATGCCCTTGTTGCGATGGTTTCGGCAAAAACAAATATTACGGTTGAAGAACTTTACTCTATGCTACTTACCATGGAAGCTCGAATCTCCCACCATGCTGCGTCCACTCCACCTAATTCGGTTCGGCCCACTCCTCCCCTACCACAATCAGCCCAGCCCTCCGCCAATTACAACCAGCGTCCTCCTTTTAATCGAGGCCGCAGCTCCTCCAACCGGGGTCGAGGCCGAGGTCGGACTTCAGGATCACGTCCACCCAACTCTCAACAACCAACTCCGGCCCAACTATGTCAACTCTGCGGTAAAATGGGTCATACGGTCCTTGCGTGTTGGTACAGGTTCGACCCTAATTTTGTTCCTTCCCCACCTCGCCCTCCACCTCCTTCCGCTAATTTTGCAGGTACCTCTTATGACTCCTCCACTTGGCTACCCGATACCGGAGCTTCGCACCATATGAATCCTCAACCGCACCACTTCTCCAATCCTCCCACCCCGTATTCTGGTGATGATCAAATCCGTGCAAGCAATGGTACCGGTATGCCTATTTCCCATATTGGAAACATTACTCTTAATACTTCTCATTCATCGTATGTTCTCAAAGATGTTCTTCTCGCCCCTGCACTTAAACAAAACTTACTTTCTGTTCAACACTTTGCTCGTGATAATAATGTATATTTTGAATTTCACTCGTCTTATTTCCTTGTGAAGGATTACTCGGGCCGGGTCCATCTTAGAGGCTACGTGAAAGATGGCCTCTACTACTTCACTCGCCACTTCCATTCTCCTTCGGACCCTCCCTGCTCTGCCACTCACGCTTCTCTTCCCTTGGCATCGCTGCCTCGGTCATTTGCTCCTCAAGAATAATAAATATTGTTTTACGTCGAATAAATGTCCCCTCCCCGTAATTTCCCCTTCTATTTGTTCTGCGTGTCGATTAGCTAAGAGTCATCGTCTCCTTTATCCACCACGCCCTTTACTTCTTCCAAACCGTTAGACTTAATTTACTCGGATGTTTGGGGGCCTGTGCGAGGCTTCAATTTATGGCTCACGATACTATATTTCCTTTGTTGATGATTGTACGAAGTTTATTTGGTTTTACCCAATTGCATTGAAATCTGATGTTGAGACTGTTTTTTATAAATTTCAAGCTCTTGTGGAATGTTTATTTAATGCTAAAATTAAAGCCCTTCAAACTGATCGAGGTATGGAATTTATGCGCTTGCATAATTATTTTTCTCGTGTCGGCATAACTCACCAACTTGCTTGTGCTCACACTCATGAGCAAATGGGCGTTGTTGAGCGTCGTCACCGTCACATTGTTGAAACATGTTTATCTCTTCTGGCTCATTCGAATTTGCCACTTAAATACTGGGAAGATGCTTTCACCACTGCCGTGTACTTAATAAATCGCATGCCCACACATGTACTTCAATATAAGTGTCCATATGAGCTTGTCCATTGTCGTCATCCTGATTATGGCTTTCTTAAGGTTTTCGGGTGTGCATGTTGGCCGTATTTGCGTCCTTACAATAATACTAAAACTGCGTTTCGGTCCAAGTCGTGCCTTTTTCTTGGTTATAATGATGAACATGGTGGTTATAAGTGTCTCGATATTTCCTCGGGTCGTATATTTATTTCTCGACATGTTGTTTTTGATGAAAATATTTTTCCCTACGAAACCACACCCGAATCACCCATTAACCCTCACAGCATTCTACTCCCCACCAATTTAATCCCTCCAGCCGAGACACCACCCACTTCTGCGGCCCCTCTCCTTGCTAATGACCCAGCCCAAACGCAGGCCCACAGCCCTAGCCCAGCACCAGTTTCTCCACCTTCCAGTCCAGTTCCCTTCACTAAGCTCTCCCTTGGGCTCCTCTCCCACCATCAGCCCATTAACCTCCCCCTCTCCTCAGCCCGCTGAACCAGCTCCTCTGGCCCATCCCATGACGACCCGATCTCGTACTCATTCGCTTAAGCCCAAAAATCTTCCCGACGATTTTCTCTCTTCCCCACCGCCCCGAGCCCACAACACAACTGTCTTACAAACCGAACCCACTTCCTATACTGATGCCTCTCGCTCCCTGAATGGCGTGCCGCCATGCGTGATGAATTCACGGCCCTTTTAAATAATAACACTTGGACCCTTGTCCCTCCTCCCCCGTCCGCCAACGTTATTGGTTGTAAATGGGTCTACCGCATTAAGCGAAATTCACAGGGGCTCATTGAACGCTATAAAGCCCGTCTTGTGGCAAAAGGTTTTCATCAAACAGAGGGCATTGATTTTCATGAGACATTTAGTCCTGTTGTTAAGCCCGTCACTATTCGCCTGTACTTACATTGGCTCTCCAATTTAATTGGCCTATTCGACAACTTGATATACAAAATGCCTTTTTACATGGTTACTTGGATGATGTTGTCTATATGCAGCAGCCGCTGGGTTATGTGCACCCTGATTATCCTACGCATGTGTGCAAATTAAATCGCAGTCTTTATGGTCTTCGACAGGCTCCCCGGGCATGGTTTTCTCGCCTTACCCAACATCTTCTCACTCTTGGGTTCCGACCTTGCTCGGCTGACTCTTCTCTTTATATTTATCATCGTGATGGCATCTATCTTCTTATGCTCATTTATGTGGACGATATTATTGTTACCGGCTCTAATTTGCAGGTTATTCAGGGACTTCTCACCTCATTATCTTCCACATTTCCCGTTAAAGACTTGGGCCATCTGTCTTATTTTCTTGGCATTGAGGCCACTCGCACTGACTCTGGTCTCCATCTCAGTCAGGCCAAATATACTAATGATTTATTAGTTAAAGTTGGCATGCAGGACTCTAAGCCTTGCAGCACCCCTATGACGGTCTCTCCTCCTCTTTCCCGCTTTGCAGGTCAACCCTTTGAAAATCCTCAGCTATATCGTACGATTGTAGGCGGGCTTCAGTATCTTTCTCATACCCGGCCTGATATTGCGTTTGCGGTCCACAAGGTTAGCAAGTATATGCACGCTCCTACTACTGACCATTGGCAGGCTGTCAAGCGCATTCTCCGTTATCTCAAGGGCACTTCCTCCGACGGTCTACTTCTCTCCTCCCAACCCGGGTCTCAAATTCATGCCTTCTCTGACTCTGATTGGGCCTCTGATCCTCGATGATCGGCGCTCTGTTGGCGGATACTGTGTTTTCCTTGGTCCCAACCTTATCAGTTGGTCCTGCAAACAACAACTCACTGTGGCCAAAAGTAGCACTGAAGCCGAATACAAGTCTGTCTCTACCGCTGCCACTGAGGTTCAATGGCTCCTATCCTTACTTCGTGACTTGCCCTTTAAGCATTCCTCTCCGCCGATTTTGTGGTGTGATAACGTCGGTGCTACTTACCTTGCTGTCAATCCTGTTTTCCATGCTCGCACCAAACATATTGAAATAGATGTCCATCATGTTCGTGAGCTTGTTGCCCGGAAGATCGTTCAGATCGGCTACATTTCCACCACTGACCAGCTTGCAGATATTCTAACGAAGCCTCTACGTCAACCTCGCTTTCAGCACTTAAAGACCAATCTCCACGTTTACTCCGTACCCATGGGATTGCCGGGGGGTGTTAGCACAAATAAATAAAAGCTTGATTCGGCTCATTGAGTTTTCTTACTCGCTAAGTATTATTGTACTATATATTTAGTCTTCTCTCATTGTAATAGATTCAATTAACAAATCAATGAAAATGTTTCTTCTCTTAAACATTATTAATGTCATTTTGAGATGAAAGAATGTCGTTTGCATTCATGGTGGGTATGGGAAGAGGTTATCACGGTGATCCGTCCAATCCGTTATCATCGGGTTCATCATCGACGTCGGCATCGGCATCGGTAATGACATCAACTTCCGTTACAGAGACGGTGATTTGATTACAGGGTATTCTCTATCGAAGGGAATGGGGATTGAGAAATACGTAGCTTCAGATACGTTTATGGTTGGAGGGTAATGCAACGTATGTGCCGTTTATTGCTCTTGCTAGCGAGTGTATAGA
Source organism: Gentiana macrophylla (assembly GCA_026214975.1). Taxonomy (NCBI): domain Eukaryota; kingdom Viridiplantae; phylum Streptophyta; class Magnoliopsida; order Gentianales; family Gentianaceae; genus Gentiana; species Gentiana macrophylla. The sequence goes on along the minus strand of CM047810.1, from coordinate 127,849,794 downwards.
TGTAAGGGCGCCTTTTGAGCTGACACTTAAGGATCAGAGTGGTAAAGAGAGGCATAAAGTTCGTAGCCATTTTGGGAGGACATTAGAGAGCGGACCTTATTCTCTGAATGTCGCGGAAGCATGTGGTTAGTCATATTCTTTGCAAAACTTTTGCTGTATGTTTCATTGTTTTTTGTCTTCGTAATGCGTCTTAGAATTGTTGTTTCTTTGAACCTTTTGATTATGTAAACAGTTACATTTGTCTCCCCTAAAGACTTCTTTTTAACTCTTCAAGTTTGTAGTTTTCATTGAGTAAGATACATCTACATGCAGGGGCGCCCCTGGGGGCCAAATGGGGCCATGGCCCGGAGACTCCCGAAAATCAATGCATTTAAGGGCCTCACGAAATTTCGACATAATATTATATATATATACTGTATTTATATGAATAAGGAATGTATTGCTGTTAAGGCCATATTTATATGATTATTAAGGGTGTATTTCATTATTATTTTCCCCACATTTGCATAATTTACATGAGAATTAAGGGTTTAAGTGTAATTATTTAATAAAGATGATTTTAAGAGGGTTGTATGCAAAAAAGATGATTTTAAGTGTTGATTTAATGGAATTATTATTATTTGGATTTTATTACATTTTTGCATTGTTTATTTATCATGTAGGTGTTGATTTTCGAGTGCCATAAGTGGATAAATGAAGCTCAAGTCGAATTATAAGAGATAGAGTTGGAATTGGCTTGAAGAAATTGGATAAAGATGATGAAATCCGACCCTCAGCATCTTGGACGAAGCGTTAGGTAGGCGTCCATTCCAGGCGGGCGTTAAATAAAGTGAGCGAGCGTCCGGAATTGTGTTTACATTCGAGAGAGTTCGACGGAGGATAAACGCGGCGTTACTCGGCGTCCGAGCATTACGGGCGGGCGTCCACAAGACTAAACGAGCGTCCATTGCCGACTTAACCCTAACCGACTTAGAACTCTATAAATAAAGCGGCAGCCCCAACCCTAATTCATATACCACATAATTGAGATCGCAAATTCACCAAAAAGTCTGCGGCGAGAGAACCCTAATTTCACGAGAGATGCAAATCTCCCAACCAACAATCATCTCCAACATGATTGTTGGCTAAGCTCTGCGGTGAGTCGACGGAGGAAGCCCATCATCAACACAACCAACTAGAGGAGTTCGATGCTTATGTTTAGTGAGTTTAATTCATAGTTTTTCATTACTTTGGATCTGCTTTTATGTTGTTTAAGTTTTATTGAATTAAGATTTGATGAAACGATCTATGTTTATTCGACGCTTGAATCAATATATGAAAGTATGTTATTTGAGTTTGATTTTATTCAAAGTAATGCATCTAATTGTGTTATAAGAGATTATGCATGATTAGTTGAGTAAGAGTTTGGAAACAATCTTGTGATTGAGTTTTGATTCTTTGTTTAGTCTGCTTTGAAAAGATAAACGAAACCCTAGAATTTGGTTGAAGAAATCTAATTGAATTCGTGAATAAATCACTACTAAAAACTATGTCTTTTTAATCACCATCTAGTTGGGGTTGTTGGTTGATAGGTGAAATCTAGTCGCCTTGCTTGTGTTTTCCTCAATTGTTTATTATCAAATCGCTTAGATTAAGTTTAGTTTAAGTTTTAGTTTTATAAACCCTAGTTTCCTCTTTTTTTTGCATATTTCTGTTCGAGTTCAGTAGTTGGACGCCGTCCGTCAAGAAGCGAGCCCGTCCGTTAGATTTTGTTTTGAGGCGCTCGTTCACTTTAGTGAACGCTTCGTCTGGCTTTTGTTTTTTATTTTTTCTGTTTGTTTTTATTTCTGTTTTAGTTTTAGTTGATAGTTTTAGGTTTTAGTTAGTTTCACCTTAGTTTAGTAGTTTAGTTCATAATTGTGACATAATTGATATAGATTTATATTTGAATCCGATAAACATTCCACTCCTTAGACGACCAGTAAACACCCTATACTACGATCCTTATCTTGGGGTGTTTCGGTTTATAAATTTAAAACTAGTTTTACCGAACAATTGCTTTAATGGTTAAAGACTATATAGATATCTGTATACATGAGGCTTGGTTTTGAATCTGTAGTTTACAATAATTTTTGTTTTTTAAACTAGGATTAGGAACCAAAATAAGTAGGTTTTTTTGGCCCATGACTATCATACATACAGCTTTTTTGTTTTATTTTTTTTTATATATGTTTTGATATCTGTTTTTTTTTTCGAGGCGAGGGTCTAAATTTTTTTCGGCAAGCAAAATGGAGGTCGAATTGGCGCAGATAAGAATCAAAATCACACCATTAAGATCTTCTACATGAAGACAAAAACGCGTTGTAATTCCGTTCAAATCACGATGTGTTATCATTGTAACGATAAATAATGACGCCAAATAAGCAAACGACAAGCAAAACGGAGGTGGGTTTTGGTATTTAAACTCAAAGCTTGAGTCTTTTGTTAAGAGATTTAATATTTCTCCAAAAAAAGCCGACGGGAAGGAAAAAAAAAAAGGTAACAGGTTGCCGCAGCTTTCTGCTGAAGTACTAACAGGTTGCCGCAGCCTTTTGCATAATAACCAACGTAATTCCTTTTTTTTTTCTTTTAAACAAAGAATTAAAAAATCAATAATATTTTTTTTTCTTTGTTTCCCTTTATTTTAAATGGAAAATTATTGGAAAAAAAAAACTCTCTCCGTCCTGTAAAGTAATATTAGTTCTTTTAATTTTTTTTATGGTGTTTAGAAATATAAGTCTTTCTCACATCCCAATTTAATATTAAATACATTATTTTCATTTTCACATTAAACAATGCAATACTATAGGTCAATCTCAAAAACAAATACAATATTTTATCTTAAAATTTTAAAAAACAACTAATTTATTAACTTTCTTAAACCGTGTGTAAAACCTATAAACACTTATATTACGGGACGGAGAGAGTACTATATAGGTTTCTCGAAATGACAAAAATGCTCTTATAAAAATTACGGGATTTTACATAACATAACTTTACACTAATTATATCACCATTATTTTTCATTACTTGTGCCATCACTATTTTTAGTACATACTATAATGAATAGCATATTTACTGTCAATTGTTTAAGATTGTATACCATCACTTTACACAAGTATACGTCATTTTTTACCGTTTGCGGGACAAATTAACTTGATGTACATATGATTTATAATACATCTACATGAAAAACGATTATATCATCATCATAGACTAATTAAACTTTCATGCATGAGCCAAATTTCTGAAATTCCCACGATCTTGGGATATGTATTCGTTTTTCAACCAATTGAAATTTAAATGGAACATTCCATTATGAATTATGCAAAATAATATCACATCTGTGCTTTTAATATTATTAGAGGGTATATTAATAACTTCGCTTCAATTTTGAGTGGAGTCAATGCACGACCACCCCTACCATGTTGGGTCATCCTTACGACTACGCTTTTTTATGTACCTCCTTTGGTATATAAATATGACGTATACCACGTATACCGAGAATATTTTATAAATGTATTATTAATTCTCATTTTTTCCTTTTATACCACCATTTTTACTATCATAAATTACACTGCCTTCCTTTGGGTACAACTTCTGCAGCAAAAATACGGATCCCCTCTTGATGTGCCCAAACCAAATTGCTCTTTTGTTTGGCGACACATCTACTATGCGGCAAATTGCCTACGTGATGCTTTTGAAATTGGGGAGAATGGTAACGTTGTATGGAAGCCAACTACTTTGGGCAAATTTACGGTCAGTTCGGCATACCATGAAATTCAAGCCTATGACCATGATCCGGCTACAACGAGTGATGATACTTGGAGACTATCTGGGACATAAAGGGTCCGCTTTGAGGTAACATGCTACTCTGGGCCCGTGATGCTCTACCGACTACTGCTCTCCTTGCTATAAATCCCGTTGCTATAACCAAGGGGCCGGACTGTAGAATTTTCGAATAGGATATATGTATGAAGTATATAACTATAAGTTACTGAATTTTGTGAGTTATAATAGTAAGATGTTAATCATCACATTGGATTATAACGAGGAGATGCAGTGCTAAATAATTCTTGAACAAAATCAGAGCTTTAAACAAAATACAGTATAAAGTGTTGAAAATAAATTACAAACCAACCACTGTTACGGGGTCTTTTAATTTTTTTCACCTAATTTTATAATTTTATATTGGTCATGGACCTAATCATAATTGGTGATGTATAACCAATAAAAATACACAAAAGTTTTGATGGACCTTGTTTCTAAAAAAAAAAACTATCATTTTAAAAAAAATTATTGACTATAGATGACTTGGTTGTGTAAAAGTTGATCAAAACCAAATAAAACTAGATTTTTTTGTAATACGCTAATGAAATTTCACCGAAAAAAAAAAAAAAAAAAAAAAAAAAAAAACAACAACAACAACACGTGTACTGGCATTCTTCTCTTTGGGAAAGTGTACTGGCATTCATTTCCTTTTTTTTTTTTGGCCGAATAACACGCAGAAATTTCAATGTTATGCGTATTTTATAAGAAAAATTGTTATGCGTATAATTCCTCGAAAAATTAAAAATAAATAAAAATAAATAATACATCCCTTGTGTTACAACGAGTAAGACAACGTCCCCATTTGTATCGTTGATCATTATTAGTTTAAATTAATCATGACGTAAACTTGTAATTATCAATGATGCGAATTTGATGTTGTGTTACTCGTTTTGAAACAACGGTTGTACCCGTATCATTACTAAAAAGATGGTGTGTGTGTATGTGTATATATATATATATATATATATATATAATATTGTCATTACAAGCTACAGGCTATCCTCACATTCATTATGCAGTGCTTCAAGGTCCCAACAACAATTTTGCAGGAACTGGAGAAGGAGATTATGGGTTTTTTCTTGGGGGATACCAGGCAAACACGAAAGATCCACTGGAAAAATTGGGAAATGTGTTGCATGCCGAAGATAGACACTGGGAGGTTTGGGGTTCAGAGATTTGGAATGCCTCAACTTGGCTCTTTTGGCAAAGCAAGCTTGGCAAATTCGCCTTCATCCGGGGTCGTTAGTTGGGCGAGTGCTTTGGGCGAAAAATTTTCGTAATAGTACATTCTAAGGTGCCACTCGTACGTCGAGGCCTTCCTTTTTGTGGCGTTGTACACTCGAGGGGAGATATTTGTTGATGAGCGGGCTTCGGTGGCAGGTTGGGGATGGCTCCACGCTATTTGTGTTCCATGATGCATGGGTGGATCTTCCTCGATCTTTTCGTATTCCGCACACAAGCCACGACCTCCTGCCAAACTGCAAGGTGAAGCACTTATTCATTCCCGGGACTCGGCAGTGGAATGCCCCATTGGTGAGAGCGCGATTTAATGCGTGGGAGAGCAACGCGAATTTACGTACTCCAATAACGCAGGGAAGGCATTTGGCATTACAAGCATCGGGGGATCTACTTGGTTAACTCTTGTTATCGGCTAGCATTATGTTTATACATACCAGGTCTAGCGGGGGAAGTGGCGTCGGGATCTAACGGAACGGATGTGGTGGGGCGCCAATGCTGGGGTGTTGCGGTTCAGCCTCGCATTCAGCATTTTCTGTGGAGGTGTCTGCATGACTGCTTGCATTTGGCTTGTAACCTGACTAAACGAAACTTAGGAGATGGTCATTATTCAGTGTGTGGGGCTGCAAATGAGATGCTGGCACATGCATTGTTTGAATGCGAGATGGCGGCAAGGGTGTGGGAACAATCGCCTTTTGGACACTTGGTATCGCTAGGGAGAGCTCCGGACTTTAAGGGTTACTTTATGTTTCTCCTGAACAGTTATCGCCAAAAGAATTGGCAGAGGTTGTGTGGGTGATGTGTCATATTTGGAAGGCGCGATGCAGTGCGATCTACGATAATCAGACGGTGTATGTATATCGTGTTTGTTCTTCGGCACTTAGTGCAGCAAGGGATCTGAGGGACCACTGGGCAAAGCCGCCAGATGGAATGATTAAGTGCAATGTTGATGGCTCTGCTATGCCACATGCGTCAAGGATAAGCCTTATATTTCGGGACAATCAGGGATCTATCTTGGCAGCCTATTCCTTTCGCATCGACCCAGGCATTGAGATCCTGATGCTGGAGCTGAGAGCAATCCTTATGGCTTTGGTGGAGGGCCGGAGATTGGGGTTATCTACTTTGTTGGTGGAGAACGACAGCTTGATTTGTATTTAGCGATTAACCTGTCAGGAGGACGATTTCTCTTCTTTTGGTAGCTTGTTGCAGGACTGTCAATTGAAGGCGACTGCTTTTTCTTTGATTCGATTTTCTTTCGTTAAACGTACTGGTAATGTACCGGCTCATTTTATGGCTCGACTAGGAGTTGACTTGTTAGGTGTCATTGAATGAGGAGGACAACCCCCGAATAATGTAATTACTGCTGTTTTAGCGAAATTGGTTGATTAATAAAATTCGTTGGTTTTTCAAAAAAAGAAAATATATTCATTACAAAAAATAACAAAAATGTTATCAGTATTACAAAATAAACACAACAAAATAGATACAATATATGCTACACAATTGATTTTGATGAAACAATAATGTATGACAGCGTTTTATACCATAATTAATGATGAAAGACGTGTTTGTGTTTTTGTTACGTATACTTTATTATTATAAGGTAACATTTCAAAAAGTAATAATTCTTTTTTTTTAACACTACATATATGACGGGTATTATTACTGCAGGTACGTGTTATAAATAAAAACAAGAATTACTCAGTGATTTGTACGAGTAATTTTACCCTGGTCCGGACTCACCAAGTCAGCCGTCCAAAGAGGTGAGGTCCAACCAATGACCATTTGACAAATGTAAAAAAATCCAGGTCATTAAATTTAAAACTCTTCAAAATTGTTTTTTTTTTTTTTTAACTGCTATTTTTCGGATCACATTTTTTGTCTGCGGCTTACTTGTTTCTCTGCGATCGTGGGGAGAGAGACAATCGTGGAAGATTCCTCCGATTTAAAAAAAAAAAAAAAAATCATTTTCTTCTTCATAACCGTGAGTATAGTTTGGCGACAAATTCACCACCATTTTTGTCCAACCCATTTGCATTCGGTGTCGACTGGAATATTTTACATTGAACATCGTTGACAATTTTGCACAGAAAACAAGCTTGTGCTATCGGTATGTGTTTCACCTTATTTCGTTTGCTATATTTTGTTGAGTTTCTTCTTGTTTATATTCCAATTGTAGATGCCCCGCCTTGAGATTGAGTGGTTTATCAATAAAGGGCAAATTTTCATTATATCGGGCTCTTTTTGTTGTCAATTTCTCAGAAATGAAACCTTGTTGCCGCTGGTGTCTTTTTTTTATAATGGCTTTAGATCCTAGATGCTGGAGATTATTTTTTAATTTTTTGAATCATTATATATGTACAATCATGGTATACAACCCCTTTTAATGACTGCAAGCTATATGAGAAACATGAGGGTAATCCAGTAGAGTTGACACGATTTTTTTGTCAAACAAGGTATATTTTGGTTATATAGCTTACCGATTAGTTTACAAGATTTTTTCAAAGCAAAGGTTATATATATAGTTGGGAGGAATATTTTCAAAGAAGGTATGTGTTTTTGTTGACTGGGAGGAATATTTTTTTCCAAAGCAAGGTTATACAACTTACCAGGATGAGATTGATTCTGTTTGGTTTATCGCCTTTTCAAATACGGTACACACTCCGGAATGTAAATATGTGGTACGAGTTAGGTAATAGATAATGCAATGCAGAAAGAAATTACAAACCCTAAAGAATGCATGAAAATTCCATGATCAAGCGCATAACTTCATCCTTGTACTTCTCATGTAGCTTTGTCCATTTGGGTAATCCGAACGATACGTGTATGTCATTCTGGTTCTTCGAGTCTTTGAAATATACCATGTTATGTTGCAACTTGTAATGAAATCTCTTTGGTGTATTTTGTCTACTCAACACTAGCTATAAATCTTTTTCACCTTCTACCAATTCTGCACACTCAAGCACCGGAACATTATATGCTCTTCATTTTGTATCATTAAGGTTGAAGGAAGGCATATTTCATGTGCTGATTCTTATTTAATTATAATATTATCATTTAGTTTTATTTACTCTCGCTTACTTTTCAGACTCATTGAAGAGAGGTGATCAATAACAAAGCAAACGTCAACTACATGCCATTTGACATCAAATTCCATGCCTGGAAGGATAAAATTATTGGTGTGTTTTACCTGAGCTGAACAAGAAAATTTGAAAAGTAAGGTTGTTATGAAGCCAACTAATTAAGGTCATCATCCAATTGGTCAAAGCCTCCAAAGGAAGTTGAAGTCTTTTTTTTCACTTACGGTCAACGGCGGATCCAGAAATTTGTTTGGTGTCATCGAAGCCTAAAACTATATTTCTTAGGGATCCGGAACATAAAACTACATTTTTAAACAACAAAACTATCTTCTTTTAATACTAAAAAAATTTCTCTGGATTTCAGTGGGGTCATGTGACCCCACCCCTAAACATGTAGATCTGCCCCTGCTCTACTCGGTTTTTAATGCTCTCTGATGTGTTGAGTTTCCTCTTTTCTTGTTGAACTTTTTTACTTGTCGGGAACGTGCATGTATGGATTCATGATTTAGCTTGATATGTGAAATGATTTACACAACAAATTGTAGATCTTATTGAATATTTTCATAGCAAGATGGTAGATTGAATTACGAAAGATTTGGAAGTATTGTACTTGGTTGTTCATCGTCACAGAAGAAAGAAAAATACTTTGCAAAGTAGTGTAGCAATATAGTTAAACAATGACATTGACTTGGTTAAGGATGTAGTTAGTTGCATGTTGTTTGCTTGTGTTTAAGTTGTTTGCTTTACAATACTATAATTCAAAGTTTCAAATATTCTATTAAAGTGCATGCATCGTCTGCAAATTCATTCAGCAAAAGAAAGAAAGATAGAAGTTCATCACAAACAAGCTAAACCTAAGTACATCACTACAACGGGGAGCACCACATGACTTCATAAAGGATGTCAATGTCACTAAAACACTTACTGAGTAGAAAAAAATGTTCAATAAAAGAAACTAAACTGTAGAATTATCCACAAAATCCACCGGGCATTACATTACAAGAAAGCTTCAAAACACATGTACAAGGGATACCAACATATCGAGTTTTAGAAAACAACAAGAAAATCGTGGACTAATAGCAATTGAGCTCGAACGACATGTAACCAAAAGCCAAACTAGACAAAATTCGCGAAAAGGCATGTTGTTTCCGATCCATTAATTAGACAGACCAATCCAACAACAAAGCAAAGAAAATCCATGCAGGTGATAAGGACCTCAAAAGACCACAAAACCCGGCAAAAAGGAAATTCCAGCAAACTGCACCACACAAATGAAATTAAGTAAACATATTATTTTTGTATATCAAAATTATTATTTTTATGAAAAAATTGATGTAAAATGGTCTTACCTCTAGGGCCTTCAACAATTCGACTGATGTTTCCAAACTTCATTGTCAACTGAAGATCAAATAGGAAAATTATGAAACAATATAATATGTAAATTTGAAATATTGTTTTTGATAACACTATGCAAAGTGATATAATATTACATCGTTCACTTGACTTAGCAATTGTGTAAATGACATGCCATGATCATTACCGATCTCCATCTAATGAAAACAAGAGAAAAAAATCGAAATTAGAAGTAAAAATTTATGAAAAGTACTCCTTCCATTCAAATGCCAAAGTGTACCTGATCCTCATCAAGTGGTACATGGTAATTCATCTCAACATCGTTAACCATCTGTATGTTTCTCTCTTGAGATAACGCCTTAAAAAGAGACTCAAGGGATGTTACTTAATAAATTAAGCAACATGTAATCAGTAGCTATGAATATTGTTATGTTTTTTTTTTAATAGTTCAAAATTTGTAATGTTTTATGTACCTTTTTTATGGAAGGTTGCCTAGGCCTTTTTCTCTCAAGAATGCTTTTGAACCTGGTATTACTCTGTCCCTTTCGCCTTTTATTTACAGGATCATGCACTTTAGAACCAAAGAGATTCTTTTCGTTAACTCCATGTTCTAGCATGTCATCATCTTCATGGTCAAACAACCAATTTGACACTGAATAATTTCATTTCTAGCTTTGTTCAAATGCCTTTTAGCTATTTCGATTGTGATGCCATTCTCAGCAGCCAAAGTCATAACATAAAAAGATTCTCTTAGCAAGTCATTTAAACGAGTTGTCATCGAAGATTTGAGTGCGTTGCTTTCTTTTGGGACCCCTTTATCAAACATAATCCCTTGCTTTGCCCCTTTTGTCCATCTTTCCAAATTATAGTGTGCTGAAATACTCTTTAAGCCTATGTTTATATGCATAACTCTTAATGCATGACAACATAACCATCCTAACGTTTCAAACATGCGAGAACTACAAACAATAGAGCTTTCCTGCGAATCAAAGGTTACAATAAAAATTTCATCACCTTCTTCTTTCTGGATTGTATAACGCTCATAAGGACCTTCAATTGTTTTCTGCACTATCCATTCCGACACACATTGGAAAAATTCATCTTGAAACCTGGAGAGAATGGTTCGTGTATATGCCTTGGATGCATCCTCTTGCATTGCACAACCACGCACAAACATCTTAGGCTTACCACGGGTCCTATGATCACATAATGCCTCGGTATCACGCGCTTTCAAAACCTTTTTCTCATACAAGTTAATATTCAACCAATGTAGTTGCTTGACATGTTTTATCACTAAACACTTTATTTTCACTCTCACCCCGTTGCGTAGACTTAATATCACCAGAAAATGTGTCTTTGCTAAATGCTGGACACCATTTCTCTCGCAATTTATAAAGTCTTTGTAGCCAAGAATTGTCTTCGACATTCCATTCTTGAATCATCATTTCTTTCCAAGTAAACTCATCTTCGGATTTGCACCTCCATAATAATTTGTGAAAAAAATAATCCCTAAACCCCGCCTTGCCAAAAAGGTGAGGAATATTTTGGGCGGCATTCTTTTCAATATGCCATTCACATAAACATTGTCGTGCATTCGGTAAAACTCTTTTTATTGCAATCGCCATTGCATGATCCTGGTCTGTAAAAATAGTCTTCGATTCTTTTCCTTCCATTGAGTCTAAAAAAGACTCAAACAACAATTCAAAGGAATTTGAAGTTTCATCATGCAAGAAAGCACAACAAAAATATATGTTTTTCCAATGATTGTTTACCCCGACAAATGGAGCAAAAACCATATTCCACTTATTTGTTCGGTAAGTGGTATCAAAAGTCATCACATCACCAAAGCACTCATAATGTAGCTTTGAAATGCTATCTCTCCAAAACACATTACATAACCGACCTTCTTCATCAACTTGAAATGTGTAATAGAAGTTTGAGTCCTCCAATTTTTTCTTTGACAAATAATCTATCAAAGCTTGAGCATCTCCACCATTTATTAAATTTCTCCTACGAGATTGTTGGTGATTATGGACGTCTTGCTCTATGCAACCGACGTTTTGAATTCCGCCAGCTTGGTCTACCAAATATCTAAAAGCTTTAGTAGGACCAACACCAGAATCAACTAAGGAATTAATAATTTGTTTTGTGGATGATGTAAGATTGCGGGCTGATTGGATAAAGTGTCTTTCATTTTTTTCAACCATCGAGTGATTATGAATGTCACTGAATTCAACAACTTCACACAACCCATCAGTAATTTTGTATTTGACTCTAGCTTTGCACTCACAACGGTATTCTAATCTCTCTCTTTTTCTTTCCTCATAGGGGTTACGAAGTTCTGATTTCCCTTCTGCTGAACAGAAGAGTAGACCACCTGCCAACTTGCTTTTGTGCCAGTACTTTTTACCTCTTCTGACTCCAAAACCCGTTGAAATTGCGTAAGAGTTATACGCATTATACAATTCATCAAGAGAGTTAAATATCATACCAATCTTAATCTTATTCTCGCCGATATCTAAATCACAAGGAAATGAATTCTCAATCAGACAATCTACTAAAAGGAAAAAAATAAGGAAATGAGTAAGACTAACACAACAGAAATAACAAGATGCATTTAATTATTTTCATGGCCACCGAACAACACACACACAAATAAAAAAAAGTGTCAGAATTAAGGCCATGTTTATAAATTTGAAGATGTCTAAGAAGTACCTTCAACTTCATCTTCCACCAATGGATCTTTCCTATGATCTTCAATCGCAATTGTGTCATTTTTTTCTGCTGCACACATATATTAAAAATAAGGAATTGCAGAATTTTCAACGATTCCTGTGCAAAAATTTCCTACAAATTTTTTTTTTTTTAATGAGTGCAAAATTTTCAACTGTGTGCTTTGTAAAATATATCTAAGGTGTGAAAAGATTTGACAAAAATGGTGGTGTAGAATTTGGCGCCAAATTCTACCCTCACAGTGAAGAAGAAGAGAAAATGCATTTTTTTTTTCTGTGAACTGAACACAACCCCACGATTTTTTATTTATTTATTTATTTTTTTTGAAGAGAACATCCCCACATTTACTCCCCATGATTGTTAGAAAAAAGGAAACTGCTTCTAATTTTCGTTGAGGAAAAAGTATAAACAGAGCATTAATTGTGTAGCAGTTAGAAAAAAACATTTCGAAGAGTTTTAATGAGTTGGAATTTTTATGCCACTTGTCAAATGTTCATAGGTTGAGCCTCACCTACTGGACGGCTGACTTGGTGAGCCCGGTCCAGAATAAAATTCCCGGATTTGTACGTATTTAATTACACAACCCAGAAAATAAAAATAAAAAACAACGAGTACTATCTGCAACAACCATATGTACGTACAGTGTAACAGCTAGCATGCGCATATACCCGGCGTCCTACACACCCACACCTGCGAGAGAATACGTAGGCACCTTAGTGATCCTTTGCCTGATGAAATTTTAGTAGACAATCTCAGTAAAATTTGAAAGGAAATAATGGAGGAATATAGCACTCAAAATGAAGAAGAAATGGTTCAATCAGCTGAACAAAGGTGACAACTTGGATGAGCATGAGGGAGAGGGGTCCGTTCTAGCTGCAGCAGGTTTTCTTTTCTTTTCTCTCTTTTTTCTTAATGTCTTATAACTGGGTTTCGAATATAGCACTCAAAATGAAGAAATGGTTCAATCAGCTGCAGGTTCTAGCACAATGAACAAAGGTGACAACTTGGATGAGCATGAAGGAGAGGGATCCGTTCAAGCTGCAGCAGGTTTTCTTTTCTTTTCTCTCTCGTTTTTTTCTTGATGTATATTCTTCTCATAAGGCTTTCTTTAACCAAATAGACAGAGAATAATCAGGTAGGAGTGATTTTATTCTGAAATTGAAACATAAGAATAGCTAAAAACACACACAGATCGAGTCAATGTGTTGTAGATTTGTAGTGAGTGGAGCGAGAAAGAGAATGTATAACAACAGTAATTAAGCAGTAATACGTACACTGCAGTCTCTGTAACAAAAAATGGAGTATTTACCCGTATTTTATTATTGTTTCTGGGTTTTTGATGGGAGTTTTGTTAACAACAGCTAGTTAATTAGTTCTGCCAAACAAAAGCTTTAAACCAAAAAAAGGATTGTTCTTTATGCTGCTACTGGCATCAATGACGGATTCTTGAACTTCATTTCATTTGATGCGCAAAGAAATCATATTGATGATGTTGATGAACCAAGATGATAGCTTACTGTATAAATAACAGTGATTCATGCATGGTAGTCGTGAAACTGTAAAATAGATCAGCAGAAATGAAGAAACGAGCAGGGATTTTGGTATGGGAGCGGTAACGTTCAAATGATTCTTGTTTTTTTGAAGAACAAATGATTCTTGTTGATGAGCGTAAGATAAAAGCTCGAATCGACCAATTTTTTCTTAGATGAATAGCAATTACCGTCGCATTCATAGCTATCCCTTATATATATCGTACTGAATTTTCTCAAGAAGGCTTCCTTGTCATGACTTCTGTTTGTTCGCACTGTGCTTGTAATCTCAAGGGAGACAACACTCTTTGCCTGTAATCTCAAGTAGGGGCAGATCAAGAAATTTGTTTCTGTGGGATCGTTAGATCGAGTCTAAAATTAAGTTTCTTTTATCTAAAAATTTATTTCAGTGTGGTCATCGAAGTCTAAAACTATATTTTTTAACAACAAAACCATATTGTTTTAATATTGCAAAAAAGGTTTTCAGATTTCAATGGAGTCATGTGACCTCACCCTGTATAAGGTAGATCCGCCAGTGATCTCAAGGGATGAGGAACAACGAGGATCTGTGGGAAGAAAAATAACAATAAATACTCGATCGAGGTTCTTTTCTCATAGTATAAGTCTTGTGTCTCTAAAGAATTGATATGTATGGAGGGAGTGGACGAGAAGATATATAATGAAAACTGCAAAGTCATAGGGAAGAGACATATGGTTCAAATGCTGGACTCAACAATCATTCAGAGCCTGCAAACTCATACAGAGATGGAGGAATGATATAGGCATAACAGTGGTCCACACCATTGAATATTGTGGGACCTAAATCAATCAATATAGTTGCAACAAAAATCAAAGGTGTGGATCACCATTATGACAATTCGTTGTGTGATTTCGTTGTGCCTCTATCATTCCTCAGAGAGATGACGGTAAATACTTGGATACCGTGAGAGTAGGAGGCTCCACATAATATATCGATTGATTGTTGATAATACAAAGCTTCATAACATTATAACACTAAAAAACAGAATGACTATGAATAATCTCGGAACTGGAATGCCTTGGCCTTGCATTTAACACTGAATGAGTATATGATCTTAGCTGTTAATAGCTTCCGCATGTTTTTGGGTTGTATGGTTTGATGTTGTCTTTATTTCATTGTTTCCTTCTATTTTTTCCTTTCAATTATCTGCTAGTTATTGGTCGTTCATCTTTTCCCTTACACATACAGGCCTTCATGATCATGCCACCAGCGCTGCTGATGCACCCCCAGCCTCTCAGGATCATTCTACCGGCACTGCTGTTGCACCCCCAGCCTCTCAGGATCATGCCACCAGCACTGCTGTTGCACCCCTAGCCTCTCAGGATCATTCCACCGACACTGTTGTTGCACTCCCAGTCTCTCAGGATCATGCCACCGGCACTGTTGTTGCACCCCCAGCCTCTCAAGTTCATGCCACCGGCACTGCTGTTGCACCCCAACCTCTCAGGATCATGCCACTGGCACTGTTGTTGCACTCCCAGCCTCTCAGTATCACACCTCCGGCATTGCTGTTGCATCCTCAGCCTCTCAGCCGCTGTACCTGACCTCTCGAGGATCATGCCATCGCATCTTTGTTGCACTCCCGCACCTCTCGTGATCATGCCACTGGTACTGCTCTTTCACCCCCAACCTCTCAGGCTGTTGTAACCTTAGCCTCTCAGGATCATGCCACCGCACCTTTGCCGCACTCCCACCTCTCGGATCATGCCATCGGCATCGCATTGTTGCACCCTCAGCCTCTCAGGCTATTGTACCCCTAGCCTCTCAGGCTTATGCCACCGGAACTGCTGTTGCACTCCCAGCCTCTCAGGATCATGCCACTGGTACTGTTGTTGCACCCTCAGCCTCTCAGGATCATGCCACTGGTAGCTTGTTGCAGGACTGTCAATTGAAGGCGACTGCTTTTTCTTTGATTCGATTTTCTTTCGTTAAATGTCTTTGGTAATGCACTCGCCATTTTATGACTTTCGACTAGAGTTGACTTGTTAGGTGTCATTGAATGAGGAGGACAACCCCCGAATAATGTAATTACCGCTGTTTTAGCGAAATTAGTTGATTAATAAAATTCGTTGGTTTTTCAAAAAAAGAAAATATATTCATTACAAAAAATAACAAAAATGTTATCAGTATTACAAAATAAACACAACAAAATAGATCTGATATATATTCTACACAATTGATTTTGATGAAACAATAATGTATGATGACGTTTTATACCATAATTAATGATGAAAGACGTATTTGTGTTTTTGTTACGTATACTTTATTATTATAAGGTAACATTACTCAAAAAGTAATAATTCTTTTTTTTTAACACTACATATATGACGGGTATATATTATTACTGCAGGTACGTGTTATAAATAAAACAAGAATTACTCAGTGATTTGTACGTATTTAATTACACAACCCAGAAAATAAAAATAAAAAACAACGAGTACTATCTGCAACAACCATATGTACGTACAGTGTAACAGCTAGCATGCGCATATACCCGGCGTCCTACACACCCACACCTGCGAGAGAATACGTAGGCACCTTAGTGATCCTTTGCCTGATGAAATTTTAGTAGACAATCACAGTAAAATTTGAAAGGAAATAATGGAGGAATATAGCACTCAAAATGAAGAAGAAATGGTTCAATCAGCTGCAGGTTCTAGCACCATGAACAAAGGTGACAACTTGGATGAGCATGAGGGAGAGGGGTCCGTTCTAGCTGCAGCAGGTTTTCTTTTCTTTTCTCTCTTTTTTTTCTTAATGTCTTATAACTGGGTTTCGAATATAGCACTCAAAATGAAGAAATGGTTCAATCAGCTGCAGGTTCTAGCACAATGAACAAAGGTGACAACTTGGATGAGCATGAAGGAGAGGGATCCGTTCAAGCTGCAGCAGGTTTTCTTTTCTTTTCTTTTCTTTTCTCTCTCTTAATGTCTTATAACTGGGTTTCTTCTCATATACTGTATAAGGCTTTCTTTAACGAAATAGACAGAGAATAATCGGGTAGCTAGGAGTGATTTTATTCTGAAACTACATACGATCGAATAGCTAAAAACACACACAGATCGAGTCACTGTGTTGTAGTGAGTGAGTGAGAAAGAGAATCTATAACAGTAAGCAGCAGTCTCTGTAACGAAAAATGGAATATGTTTTCTGGGTTTTTGATGGGAGTTTGTTAACAACAGCTAGTTCTTTCTGCCAAACAAAAACAAAACAAAAAAAGGACTGTTCTTTATGCTAGCTGCTACGTCATCAATGCCGGATTCTTGAACTTCATTTCATTTGATGGGCAAAGAAATGGTATTGATGATGATGATGAAGAACCAAGATGACAGCTTTCTCTACAAATAACAGTGATTCATGCATGGTAGTCGTGAAACTATAAATAGATCAGCAAAAATAAAGAAACGAGCATGGTATGGGAGGTAATGTTCAAATGATTCTTGTTGATGAGCGTAAGATAAAAGACCGAATTGACCAATTTTTCTTAGATGAATGGCAATTACCTGTCAGAAAGAAATCAATAATCCATGGCATTCATTGCTATCCCTTATAATTTTCTCAAGAAGGCTTCCTTGTCATGACTTAGCACTGCATCTTGATTGTTAATTAATCCGATTGAGAGTGACGGGGTGAAAGTATTGTGCCGATGTCTGTCCCTTTAATTACCCAATGTTAATGGAATATTTTTCAACAAAACATTAAAAGAGCATTGTGTTTTACTGTTGGGATTATGGATTTCAGCACGTTTTTTCGGTATACTTACTTTGGGGGCTAAGCCACGATGGACATATCTTAGGAATCCATGGAATTATGAAGCTAAGTTTCAGTGGTGTTTGTAGGGGAGGGTCTTTATTAGTTGGTTCAAATACTGGACTCAACAAGCAATCAGAGCCTGCAACCTCATATAGAGATGACGGTAAATACTTGGATACAGTGAGAGTAGGAGGCTCCACATAATATAAGGACTAATTACTGATAATACAAGCTTCATAATTATAACATTAAAAAACAGAATGACTATGAATAATCATGGCGTTGGAATGCCTTGGCCTTGCATTCAACACTATGAATATATGATCTTAGCTGTTAATTGCTTCCGTATGTTTTGGGGTTCTATGGTTTGATGTTGCCTTTATTTCATTGTTTGCTTCTATTATTTTCTTTCAATGATCTGCTAGTTATTGGTTGTTTATCTTTTCCCTTACACTTGCAGACTCCCAGGCTACTCCCTCCGACTCGCATGTTTCATCTGCAGACTCTCAGACTCATACCTCTGACACTGATGTTACACCCGCAGTCTTTCAGACTCCTTCCGCTGTCACTCATGTTACTTTTTTCTCGGGCTCTCAGACTCATACCTCTGACACTGATGTTACACCCGCAGTCTCTCAGACTCCCCCAGGCTCTCAGACTCATACCGCCGACACTGATATTACACCCGCAGTCTCTCAGATTCCTTCCTGCGACACTCATGTTACTCCTTCCTCAGGCTCTCAGACTCATACCCCCGACACTGATGCTACACCCGCAGTCTCTCAGACTCCTTCTTCCGGCACTCATGTTACTCCTTCCTCAGACTTTCAGACTCATACCCCCGACACTGATGTTACATCTGCAGTCTCTCAGACTCCTTCCTCCGACACTCGTGTTACTCCGTCCTCAGGCTCTCAGACTCATACCCCCGACGCTGATGTTACACCAGCAGTCTCTCAGACTCCTTCCTCCGACACTCATGTTACTCCGTCCTCAGGCTCTCAGACTCATACCCCCGACACTGATGTTACACCCGCAGTCTCTCAGACTTCTTCCTCCAACACTCATGTTACTCATTCCTCAGGATCTCAGACTCATACCTCCGACACTGATGTTACACCCGTAGTCTTTCAGATTTCTTCCTCCGACACTCATATTACTCCTTCCTCGGGCTCTCAGTTTCATATCTCCGACACTGAAGTTACACCCGCAGTCTTTCAGACTCCTTCCTCCGACATTCATGTTACTCCTTCCTCGGGCTCTCAGACTCATACCTCCGACACTGATGTTACACACATAGTCTCTCAGACTCCTTCCTCCCACACTCATGTTACACCTGCAGGCTCTCAGATTCATACCCCCGACACTGATGTTACACCCACAGTCTCTCAGACTCCTTCCTCCGACACTCATGTTACTCATTCCTCAGGATCTCAGACTCATACCTCCGACACTGATGTTACACCCGCAGTCTCTCAGACTCCTTCCTCCGACACTCATGTTACTCCTTCCTCGGGCTCTCAGTCTCATACCTCCGACACTGATGTTACACCCGCAGTCTCTCAGACTCCTTCATCCGACACTCATGTTACTCCTTCCTCGGGCTCTCAGACTCATACCTCCGACATTGATGTTACACACATAGTCTCTCAAACTCCTTCCTCCCACACTCATGTTACACTTGCACGCTCTCAGACTCATACCTCCGACACTGATGTTACACCTGTCGTCTCTCAGGCTTCTTCCTCCGGTGCTCGTGTTACACCTGCAGGCTCTCAGACTCCTACCTTCGACACTGATATTGCACCCGCAACCTCTCAGGCTCCTGCCTCTGACACTCATGTTGCCCCCACAGCCTCTCGGGCTTCTGCCCCGGGCACACATGTTGCACCCGCCGCCTCTCAGGCTCATGCCCCGGGCACACATGTTGCACCCGCCGCCTCTCAGGCTCATGCCCCGGGCACTTATGTTGCACCCCTAGCCTTTCAGGCTCATGTCCCGGGCACTCATGTTACACCTGCTGGCTCTCAGGCTCATGCCCCCAACACTCATGCTATTGAAATTTTGCAAGATGAAAGGGTACCTCTTCTGAGGGCATTACAAATTCCAGGTCATTTATGTTGCCATGAATTAGTTTCATGTTTATTTTTCATTTTCTTTTTAAGGAATTTTTTAGTTTTTTTCCTCTAATGGTCGATCACTAGTATTTTTTTTAATATGTATCTTCCTTTCCGTCTTATATGTCACACACTCATATAACATTGTTTTCTATCTTTGGTTGATGTTCCAACACTTGGTGTCCAATGATTAGTCTACACAATTATATTGGGATAACTTGCCCAAAAAAAAAAAAAAAAAAAAAAAAAAAAAAAAAAATTGTTAAGTATCTTTGGTTCAATTCAATATGTTATTAGAATTTTTATCCTTGATCGTCTCCTTATTATTAGGTGGCAGTAGCTCTGAGTTCTGATTTCAATTCTCGGGGTAATGCTCAAGATTTGTAGGAACGCAAACTGAGATCTTTGTTTGTTATCCAATAGAGCCTTCAAATCAATTTCTCCCTTTGGTTTGGCTCAATTTTTAAAATTCTTCTTGAGGAATCGACCAGATATCCAATGTTCTATTGCTAGTTTCTCACCCCTGGCATTAATTATAGTATTTTTGTGAGAGTATTAGCTTATTTCTCACCATCCTGGCAGATCCCACTTTTTTTTTTTTTTTTTTTTTTTTTTTTTCTTCCTGAATTCATCGATGTTCAACTGAGGCCTCTCTCATTAGTTTGCTTAAAGAATTATTCTGTTTGTAGAGAAGGGAGGTCTATATCTGTAGGTTTATAACAATGCTCGGTCTCAATCTTTTGGATGGATACGTTCTTGTTGACAATTGCTTGATTTTCTCTAGTGTTTGATCATTTCTGGATATTAGTTTTGTCCTTGATATCTCTACATTAGTTTAGTGGCTGCCACACCAAATCTACCGTTTTGTTTGGCAATAGACTATAATCGACTTTTGGATGGTTGATTCTAAACCCTCCTAATCAACTTTCAGGTGGTCGGTTATCACCAATCGACTAAATGAAAGCCGGCTCTAGAATGAACCTAGCTGATAATAGACTTTCCATACCGGGTGAGAGGTAATTCTCACTTGTTGATTGTTTTCGGTGTGGTAGGGGTACCGAAGCAAATCAGTCGTTTTTGGCAGTACATTAGAATCCACTTTTGGAAGGTAAGATTCTAGAGCTGATAATTGATTTCCTGTGGTCAGATTCTAGACACTTATCTGCTCTCAGTTTCCAAGCTTTCTCGTCATATTTGAAGATATTGGCACATGATTCATATGTTGTTTGTTTTATAATATTGGTACACATTAACTTGTCCCCCTTTCCGCTGATGAATAACTATCTTTTCGATTTGCAACTGGATTTTCTAATAGATTGCATTTCATGGCATTGGTGTAATGAAGGAATAGTTTGCTAGCTAGGGAACTATACCTACTGCGTTGTTTTGGGCATACTTATTAATGTTTACTTTCATTAATCATTTTGGAATCATTTTCACGATGGATACTTATCTCTGGCAGTCTGCATCGTCTTTCGCCGTTGTGCTGGTGTAACTACATTTGCCCGTTATTTTTGATGTACATTAGGAAGGCTTACAAATACATCATTGGTGAACATGATTAGGTGTACTGCAAGAATCTTGCTTAATATGCCCTTTCCCCCACCCTCTAAACTATACGCTCGATTTGTGGAGATATCGTTTTGGCTCATATGATGTCTCTCCTTGGTGGATGTGGACGGAGTGATTTCTATAAGCCCATAGTATGTTGGGAAGGTGCTCTACCTAGTGAGTGTCCCTTTTTCGATCCTAGATAGTATGGTTGGTTAAATCAACTTGGCAATAATCTTATGGGCTGTCTCTAAGAAGTGAAATTCTAGGTGATGTGATGCTCAGTCCAACAAGGCTTAGCTTTGTACTTAAGGACCTGATTTCATTGTTGGTAATTAGGATGTTTAAGATTTGTATCATGAACATAATATTCTTTCGTAGGAATTTTGTAATCAAGGCTCCTATAATCATGGTGAAAGGCTCTTCTTCCACTTGGTGATAAAATTGATGGCCACCACCATGTACTAGAGGTTCTTATGCTCTCAATGAAGTGGCATCTATTGAGACTGTTGATGTGAGACATTGGCATGCACTTGAGATGTTTTGAATTTATATACCAATTCTGTTGCATCTAGCTGCATAGTCGGCCAGTAGTATCCGTTGAACATACGATTTCGTGTGAGCATCCGAACCCCTAAGTGACTGACAAATATTCCTTGATGAATCTACCGTAAACGATAATTTAGATCGTGGGACTGACAGACTTGAGCCAGGGAAGGATAAGGATCTGCGATACAACACTCTGTTTTATAAGGCATACGTGGCTTACATTCTAGACCACCGTTTTGATGCTCAAGAGATCTCTTAATCTCCCAGAGAGTTGATCCTCTCATCCATCTAAGGTTGGCGCTCAACTGAGTATTGTCGTATCCCATACTGTTGATTAGCACCATTTAGGCATTCTTGGTCAGTTGAGGCAGAAAGGAACGCATTGATTTTCGAAAAAGCATCATCTTCACTGTTCCAGGCATGAGGTATTTGTTTTTGTTGCACCCACAACTCCTCAAAGTTAGTATGAAGCTCACCCTTTCATGGTATTTTCAAGTAGGCTTTTATTGGCTTCATTCTCTCTGTTCAAATAGTTCACCCCCAACTGGGAGTTGGTGTATGCCTTTAGCTTTGAGCCCTCAACCTTTTTGGCAAGTGTCATCCTCATAACAAGGGTCTTATACTATGCTTCATTGTTTGCTACTGGAAAATCAAACTTAGAAGTGTATAAAAAGTCCTCACCTCTAACTTCTTTCTTTCTTGACGCTCCATAAATGTAATTGGTCCATTGATTTCTTGTCGGTGTTCTAAGAGAGATCGAGTTTGAGGCCTCTAGGTCTGTAGTCAAGATCTAAGTGGACTAACTACTTGACAGCTCAACTAGGCATTTTTTTGGCTTGATAAGTATCTGTCAGAGTTGTTTTCATTGGGTTCATTAAATTTAGCATGTTTAGTTTACCGGACCTTTATATAATATGTTTTTGTAAATATTGGTGTATGATCTAATACTGTTTTATAATTTCATATGTATCATTATGTGTTTTTGTGACTAGTGTGCGATCTAAAGCTATTCATATTCCCATGACATGTTTCCTAACTTTACGGTTGCCGTTTACCAGTTAGGACTCTACTTTGGAACCGATGTATCCGATGGATCCATTACTACAGAGTCTATGTAGGTTGGCCTTCGTGTATTGCACTGTCTTCCTGTGGGTTTAAGTTGCTTGAAAAGACGGAAGATTTCTCTAAATTTGTTGATGGAATTGGGAGTCCCAAATGGTTAGATTTGTCAACGAAAAAGATATTGTTGGCATTATTTGCATTTTTCTTGTATTGTTGTATGCTGGCTGTTATATGGGCGTTGAATTGGTATGTAAGATGGGTGAGGGAACAACAACCAGCAGCACAAGTGACTGCCCCAGCTGATCAGCAACATGAGGAAGAGCCGCCATCGGCTAGGTTGTGCAGATCTCTTCGGGAATTTGGTATTAAGTATTACAATGTTCTTGAATATTTTGGCGGATATTTCCTATGCACCGCTTTCCTAATGGTTACGGTTGATTTGGGGTTTCATTTTAACTACACCGATGCGTTTTATTCTATGATGGTCATTTTAGCTGGGGCTTTAGCTTTTCTGTATGCGATTAATAGCACACAGGATTTTGGATTAATTGACGGCTTTCAAGGACTTGCGGCAATGATTTCGCAACGTTATCCGCCAGGACAATCTCGAAAGCTGCTACTCCTCGTGTTCATTCCTGGATTTCTTAAGTATGTTGGGGGACCATATTTCTCAGATTTGCATCGTAAGATCACCGGTCCTGATAATGCAGATGAGGAAGGAGAGCCTCAGCCCCAACCAATATAGGTTGGGAAAATCAAACAATTTCAAAAGGGATCTAAAGGATTTCGTTTCTGACATGATTTATGTGTTGGAGTTTTCCTTATCGTGGCAACACTTTTTATGTTTCAAAACTAGCACTTTGTCATTTTATGTTTTTTTGTTTTGTTTTTGGAATCAGTTGTTCTACTTAGACATTGTATGGATATGCTAGTCAGCATCTTTTGATTTTTATTAGTAAAATGCACGTGTCTCACACGTGTTTGGTTAGATTAATATTTTTAATATTAAAATAAAATAAAATTTTAGTTTAATGTTACACATATTGTTAATTATGTGTTCTCAAAAAAATTTATGTGTTTAAGTTATATAAAATAGAAATATTATTTTAAAAAATGTTATTGTTATAAATTGATTTCATGCTTGGTAGAAAAAATTTACTTCTTAAACTCGATAATAATGAGCGAAAAGTCATTATATTGTTGATATGAAAATAATTTCTTTAATACATGGTTTATTTTCATCCAAAAATAATGAGAAATGTATTATGGTGAAAATCAACGGGCTTTATCAGTTATATGTTATATCGAGAATTAAATATTTTGTTTTAAAAATAATAATCAGTTATATAACATAATTACAACTTCATATTATTTCTAGTTAAATAAGGGTCAATATATCTGGTCAAGACTAAGTTTTTTAATCTAAGATTTAATTCATTTTTTTTTTATAGTAAATGAAACATGCAGAGACACCAAATTAAATTTCATTTTTTAAATGCATCTTTCCGTACATCTTGGGGCTCCTTACCCCCAAATGACGTTTTGAACGCCTGTTTGGCGGACCTTGATTAATAAAATTTTGCATTCAAAAAAATTCAATTTCAAAAAGTTTTATAAATTGCATATTAAAAAGGACAAAACAAATTGTATATTTAGCATTTAGGACATGAATGTAATTTTTTGAGTAAAAATGACATTTTATGACTTACAAGTACAAAAGTACCCTTAAAAATATTTTTGATTAAAAATATTATCAATAACTTCTACTCCCACGTTCATATAGCGGCGGCAGCATCATTTTTTTAAAGAAATATTAGGTTTTAGTCCACATTCCGCCTTGTATATAAATTTTAGGTGGGTTCTATTTGGGCTTCTTTTACTACTTTGCACCGCATTAATGAATATTTTTCGGGTGAAAAAACGTCACTATATGGCTGTTATTAGTGGCATACCAACGCCGGTGTCACCGACGTTGGTATGCCACTGTAAACACCGATGAAAAAATCGGGATCGACGTTCTAAGATTTAACACTTTTTATATAGGGAGCGTCGGCCACGGCTGGTGTTCGCATGGAACACCAACGCCATCGCGGATCGACGTTGGTGTTCCCACAAGCGAACTCCAGCCGGTGGACGTTCCTATATAAAAATCATCGCGTGCCCGAAGTAATTTTTTGTGGTACAAGTAGTAAATGGAGTGCAGTAGTAAATAAGGGGGTCCAAATAGAACCCCCCAAATTTTAATCCACATCTTTTTTTTTTTTTGGTTGTTGCAATAAGGACGAAATAAATTGAATCGGACCGATATACCCCTGTTCTCCCAGAAAACATATCCGACGCAAATTTCAGAATGGAAGCGCAAAGCATACGACTTCAGGTTAACAATGGAAGCTAGAATCGAAGCCGGACGGAATCATACCGGAGAGTTTGTTATTAGCGACAGAGGAAGCATAATCGTCGGATGTTGTCGTCGGAAAAAGCAATCAAAGCCTGAAAGTGGACTTTAATTAGTCATCCTTCAAATCAGAAATCAAGGTATTCAATTGATTGGCTCTTTATTTATTTATTTACATATGAAGTATTATAAAGAGCGAAGGTTTTTGGTCGTCCCTTCCCTTTGTCGTCCCTCCCTTTCTGTTAAAAAACGACGTCGTTTGCTTACTAATTGCATAAAAGACCCCTGAAACCTCCATTCTCTAGACCTTTCTACCTTCCTCGACAACCTTCCCGATTTTTCATCTCTTCTCATTTCCTGGTCTCCGATCTCTTCTTTGTTTCTCTTCTTCATTCAGTCTGTTTTGCCGTTAATTGTCTCTTCATTTTCTGGCAAACCTTTTGTTTCAATTTAATGGACAATTGATTTTCCGTTTCTTCTTCGTTGTGTATTTTGCAGGGTCGGACGATGTAGGGACAGACGGTGGTGTGCACCTTCTCCTCCTAGATGCATGGCTTCCTCATTTTTCCCTCCCTATAATCTCTTCGTCGTTTGATTATTCATATATTTATTTTTGTTCTTTTTGTGTCACAGTTAATCGACGGCGACGGCGGCGAAAGATCAAATAGATGCGGAGATGCTAACGGGTGGTCGTCCTAAATTTTGTTTTTCCTGCTTTCTGCGATGACGGCACAAAGGTAATTGCCACTATTATGTTGCTTCTCCGTTCCAATCTGCTTCATATTAGATTGCTCTTCAATTTCCCGATCTAACCTTTTGTGAATGGGTAATTTTGGTGAATTTATTTTACATCCAAGTGTTAATGGACCGTTTGGGTGGCTCTTACTCACAAACATGGATGCTAACAAACGCATGTCGCCAAAAGCACATTCAACCGGTCATCTATAATACCTGAAAAAAATTATATCCATGTAGAAGACTAAGGTGATAACGAGTACGAAATAAAATTGAAAAATGGGTTAGTTTAGATTTTGTTACGCTTTAGAATTTGATTACAGAAAGTTTGTTCTGAGCAGTGCCGACGTTCATAGGTGTATGTCTTCTTGTGCACACCATTTCCACTCCCAACTGTACCTTTATTTTTTGCAGCATAATAAAATGCCTGCCAGATGCATCTTTCTGCTCAAGCTCGGTAAGGCAGAATTGGACCAGCTAATATGCACATATTCTTTTGTATGGATAATCATCAACACAAGATAATGGATTGGTTCAATCTAGATCTGGGTTTGTTTAAGGTGGCTAATCCTATAGCACCTTAAATGTTGGTTGTGTGGATTTTCTTTTTCAAATAAGCTCAAAATCTCTTGTTGGAACTTGGAAGGCTTATGTTCTACATTATATTAATAGATATAGGTTAAGGATTAGGAATTCCCAAGACTCGGATATTTGCTATCGGCAGATTCAGAAAACAGGAGTGTGAGCTATATTCCAAAGCCTATAAAATCCTTATTCACCTAATCAGCTGTTTTGATTTGAAAAGAAGTTCGTATGCCACCGCTCAGGCTTAAATGACTTGCAATGTCCATGGTTCACTGATGGACTCTACAATTTCAAGTCCTTAGCATGGATGGGAGTCTGGTTCAGAATTTAGTTTATTTGTTTGAAAGTTTTTCAATCAAATAGTTGAGTGTTTTATGTTCTTCTGTTACATACATACTTGCTGCCACCATTCTTTTATTTTATGTTCCTCCGGCTTCTGGAGGACAGTTTAGTAAGTCAGGGTTTTATTTTGTGTAAACAACCTCCCGCAGTATTCTGGAAAATAGAAAAATATACAAGTTTGACATTTACATTCTTACTTATTTTTGTTTATGTTAACCAGGACAATGATTGTATAAAATGTGATGCAGATGTACTTATACCAAGCATCTTCATTGTAATTCATGAAGTGGGGAGGATGTTGAAGAATTTCGCCCATGGCCTTGTGCTTAAAATGTTAAAGCTACAAATAGATCAGTGGTTGGAAATCAGGGTCTGGATATTTGGAGACTTATCCCAATGCGTAATCCTTGTTTTACACACTATACCTATATGTATGATACAATGGACATTGATTACGCTAAAAAGATTATGTAAGTTCTAAGTGTATTGTTGAATAAATAAGATTATAGAATTTTACACTTACCTTTGCGCAACTTGAATGCATTTCTAATTCTCAGGTTTGCTAGATTCATTTTAATCATTGTTATCTGGTCTTTGTTGCTTTGAAATCAAAACGAAACCCATTGAGCTACCAGATTCATAATTTCATCTCTTCACCGGTTTCATCTGATCATCTCTCTTCTCAACTATCTCTCATCATATTTACTCTGTCATCATCTTCTCCAAAAATCTCTAGACTCGTGTGATGAATCTCTCTGTTCTCATTCCATCTTGATTTTTTTTGAGAGATTATCATTCTTTGTCGATTTTTTCCTTACCGTCACAGGTAAAATGATGATGTTCTTATTGATAATTTTTCTTTCTTTCTTTGTTGTGCCGAATCGAACGATGTCGGCATAGATGGCGGCGGTCGCGGTGAATCTGCTCCTGGTGGTGGTTCTTCTCAGTGTCCATTCATTTTTTCCTTTTCACATTTGTTGAGGTTTTGTTTCTCACTGTGTTTTCTCTGTATGTCTTTGCTTCTTGCGCCAGAGAAGATGAAAAGGAGAATTAGCTTGCCGGAGAGGAGGCAAAAACTACTTTCTTGCGGAGCCATTGACAATATCATTGTTACCTCCATATCCCGATTGTGAATATTTTCACGGTATGAATGCATCCTTTACAATCTCACTCTTACACTATTTTAGATAAGTCGATTGATCTTTCTTCATAGGAATTAGAAAACTTGTCGGATGGTGCTCCAACTGAATGTTTTCCTCATCTCATTCGTGTGTGTAAGCAGGATTTGTTTAGCTGTGTCCACCGGGAAATTTTAATTACCAGGCGACTTTGGTCCTCGGTATAACATGTGGTGGATATGCTACTTTTTGTGTTTTCTCTTTGCTAATCAGTGACAAAACAAATCCCAGATATTGTATTTCGTTGATTTGATTCGCAGATCGGTGGGAATTTCGTCCTATTATCTTATGATTTTTTTTCTTATGTATTTCGCATATTTTCTTTATTTGATTTTAATACTTATGTTGTCTTAATAATATGTAGAAAATTGTGAAGGCGTCAGTCATCAGTTATTAACATGGCGTGGTATAAAGCCCTTGTAGCAGTTTGTACTATTTTTTTTCCCTCTATATATCTTCGATCAATGACTATGCAGACAGTTGAACGATAATTGATAAAAATCTATGTGTGTACTTTGCTTTAAAACTTTGACCCTTTCGTGCATAATTGAAACTTTAAACCAAAACATGTTATGATGCAGGTTCTAGCGCTTTTGTACTGGAGGAGCATGTGACTATCAAGTTTAAGGTGTGTAAGGTATGAGTTGACGTCTGCAATAGCACTTGTGATCTGAAATTTACCAAAGCTATTTTTATTTTTATTTTTATAATAAGCCTAAATTAGAAAGCTTTATGGCTTTTTATATGGCTTCTATGCAAGGGTTTTATTCTGTGCTTTGTGCTTACCTTGTGTTTCTAAGAGTGTGTTGTGCATTCATTGTGAGTTTGTCCTTGTGTTTGTGTTGTTTGCATGTTGTGCCTCAAATAAGATGGTTACATCATATATATTAGGTGAATGATATGAGGCATAAACCCTAACTGTATCAAGGGTTGGGTATGAACAAACACTTGAGATATGTGCTACAGTCTGATACCCGTCTATATTTGTGTTTCCCGAAAGATAAATGTTCATTTTGGAAGTTGTATGTTTTTTCATAAGCCAGTATCTACAGTAGAAAAGCTTCAAATAATGGCTTTAAAGCAACAATTCAATGAAGCTACTCCTCAAGTGAAGGTACTTAATGGCATTTAACTATTTATGAATGTTATGAACTTCGTGTATTCTTATTCAGGATGGTGGTGACAATATGCCCCTGTGCGTTAAGCGGACTCTGTATATCTGAGAAGGCAAGAATCGCCCCTCCTTAATCCGAAAAAAACACACTAAAAGTTGTACGATACATATAGTTTGCCCCTTCTTAAATTTTTTATTTGCCTTTAAAAATTTTATTGCCTCCCCTTACCCGAGATCCTGCGTCCGCCCCTGGCCCTAGGCATGGAGCCTTTTACCTGCAAATATGTTTAGTTGTGTGTCAATATATAGGTACCAAAATGACACTGGCCTTATCAAATCTGCTTAAAAAACCCAGGTAGCTGACCAAATAGACAAAATAAAGCTGGCTTTAGAAGTGCTTCAACATAAACGAGCAGTTTCTATACTAAATGTTTTATTCTTTTTATCTTTGGTAAACTTAGCTTTTGTGTGGACTTTTTATGTAATATGTATCATGACTTATTTAGTTTCCATTTACTTTTCTGTATGTACCTTCTTTAGCATTGCTTCAATTGCAATTTTGTCTTGTAGCTCCATTTTTCATACTCCAAACTTTACCACAGCTACTGAACATGGAAAAAAAAAGAGTGAGCCCCGTGCATTGCACGGGTGCGTCAACTAGTTTGTTCTTAAACCAAGATGACAGAACACGGGCTTCAAAATTCGGTAGAGTTCAAGTGGAAGAGCGCTTCAGATTGTAAACAAGTTAGCATTTTGTAATCTAATTATCCTTTACCGATTGATATGACTACTTTCCATACCCCGATTTTTAGGGGCAAAATCACTCTGATGATTTATTTGTGTAAGCAGGATATGTGTGTGTCAAACAGACTCAAACTCATGGTTTGAACTACTTTTGATTCTACAAATGATGGCTAATCTCGCTCTTACTCAAGCCAATTTGAAGATAATACCCAAGCAGAGAAGTAGTAGCTCAGGAGAAGCTCTTGTTTCTGCAGGTCAACAACAACCATATATCACCACATTCTTTTACTGGTTCCATTTTCTTTTTTTCTCCTTTTATATATATTTACTAGTGGCTTTTTACTGTGCAAGACACGGTGTATGCCCACTGCAGGTAATACATGATAATACGCATTCAAGTATGTGGATCTGTCTAGTTTAAGAATAGTTCTGTGAATGTTGGGCAAAATTGTGGGTTGAAAAAACAGCTGTGAACATGAAGCGATACCTTAAGTGAAGCGACCAATAACCAGAAATTCTTAGTCAGTCATATACAGAAGCGACAACACAAGAAAATCTATTGTTTATAATCCATTCAACACAATAGAAAAGATAATAAATGGAAACTATACCGTAATGTATGTCTGCTATTTCATTTGCTCATCGTCCCCTACGAAAACTCAAGTTTGACTATAGAAACCAAGGGAAAAACGGATATAATACAAAGAATAAAGTAAAAAATAACAGATAATTGAAAAGCAAAACTATTTAGGGTGAAAGAAATCAGAAAGACTATAAATGTATTACATATAAGGAAAAACATATCTAGACCGTCATCTTTCGCTTCGTTGCCAATAGATCTTTCAAGATGACCCTTAAATAATACAGGTAAAAAGATTGAATATATAAATTCACATATACACTAATAATTCTGAGATGATGTCTATACATATCAAGAACATACATCAGTCATAGCCAGCCACATCATGCAAATACCATGGAAAATGAAAAAATCCTGCAATTAAAAGGGTACGGGATGTTAGAGATTTAGAATTCATAGAAAATTTGCAAAGATTATAGCAGATATGCGTAGAAGAATGTAGCAAGAGTACATCATTATATGTAGAAGAAGAACATGAACTGTAAAGCATTTATAGCATCTAACAACAGCAAAACGCAGTGCAAGAGGAAGTAAAGACATACCCAAACAATTATCACCAAAGGTAGGTGAAGAAGTGAAAACACTCCAAACATGCTCTGGAACAATCAATCTGCCAAGAGAAACCGAAGAAGAGTGTATTGCGAAATGAATGCTAAAGTCTTGTTATTAAAAGAAAGAGAAATCAAGAGGAAAGCACATATCAGTTTCGTTTTCCAGAAATAATGTAAAGCACATCTGGACAAAGAAAATCCGGACAAATCAAATTCTAGGCTAAAAAAATACTCAAACCAAGTGAGGCAGTGTCAGCATATTATAACCAAAAAACATGTCTTAGAGAAAAAAAAGATCGCAGGTTGCCTCAATTATAATATGCAGTAGCCCAAACTATAAGTGCTTAAAAAACACATCACCTAAATATTCCACTGGTATAAAAAAAATGCTTCTAGATTCTTCAAAGTACCACTCTAAGTCTAAACATAGATGCAAATTTACTTCAAACATCTGATCTAAGTTACAAAGAGTAAGAGGCCAATATCGTAATACTCTAAAACAGAAAAAATCAAGGACAACCATAGTTGCTTGGAAATTTTACATTTCAGATTGAAAGTGGCCATCAGAGATCAGTTTGCAATCTAGTTTGGTCAAGGTAGTGTGCATCCCTGAAATAGGCATGCGGAACAAAAGTTATGCTAATCAAAGAGGTGTCTAGTGTTCATCCATGAAATAGGCATGCGGAACAGAAATTATGCTAATCAAAGAGGTGTCTAGTGTTCATCCATGAAATAGGCATGCGGAACAGAAATTATGCTAATCAAAGAGGTGTCTGGCCCTAGTTTCGCTATCAGCATCCCAAGTACTTTTTTTTTGAGGTAAACAGATGGACATGCTACTTTGGTCTAAGGTATACACTATTTTACAACTCGAACCAATGAGCTCAAGTCACTTTTACTGGTGTCCCAAACCTGCCCTCAAATGTTCCCTTTGCAACGGGAAAAAAATGATAGACAACTTGTATATCTATTGTGGTGATGAAATGATTGAGCATATCTGCAATCCTTTGATTCTGGGGTACAAAAACATGGCCCCAAAAAAGCATGGCTATATTGAATAAAGTAAATTTATACCAAGAACAATGATAAATACAAAGCCCCTACCATAGATGATACGTGACAGCCATGTCATGCCTTTGTGACTTTAATCTAAAAGCACAATCCATGAGGATAAACAAACATTAAAAACTAATGGCATGAGAAAATGAAGTCTTAAAAAACCTGAAAGATTCTACCCATGGAACACTTTCGTTGCTTCGAAGACTAATCAAGTTTCAGAGAAGCAATTTCTTAAAATATAATATATGCAAAGCATGAGAATCCGAATCCGCTGTGAAGAAAACATCAAAGGCATGAAGGAAGAAGAACAGATGGTGAGTGTGGTAAAAAAGGAGGGTACATGGAAGTTACTGGTTTTAGTCCTGAGATACGCGAACAGATATACAAAGTGGCGTCCGTAAATCACCCAAACATGTAAATAGACATTTGGAATGTATATTAGGGTTACCACTTTCAGTATTGCACCTAAGCCTTTGAAAGAAAAACTAGACTATTTGAAAACAGAGAGAATCCAATTCACCTTTAGAAACAGACTGAAAAGACACCAGGGAGATATCCTTCTCCCATATCCCAAGGACTGTGAAACTTCTTAAACGAATGGAACTCTTTGTCAGGAACATAAACATTTTCATGGTACACCTGCATGATTTTAACATATCTTTGAGTGTCTTTTAAGTATGATGACGTAAAGATGGATGGACTACAGTGTAGGACAGACTTCCTTAAACATGAAATCTATCTGCCTAGGATTAAGAAAAGAGGAAAAAAAAATTTGCAAACGAATAACTACTTCTAACTAAAGCTCCAACAAAATGCACAAAAAAAAACAACCAGTAGTACTAAGTTTAAATATCTAGCATCTAATCACCTCATGTGCCTGAAGCACAAGGCATTCCTTCTTGAAGAATTCCACGATCTCACGTTCATTGCCTTCAGCCAGGACCTTGAGAAAAGCTTGCATGTTCAAAAAAGAAGTATAAACCAAATCAATTACATAGGAGAGAAAATATATCAAAGGCTGAGTGAAACTATATTAGATCCTCCTGCTGCAACAACCAAATTGCAACTAAACAACTTTTATCAAGATATTTCTCTGGAAATACCGTTTTACTACATATAACATATTATCAACAATTATTCATCCTAAAACCCTCGTTACCTGTCCAGTTGGATTGCCTGGATTAATGACAACCAACGCCCTTACGCAGATACCTTTAGACTTGGTAGCTTCCAACTGTTTCTTCAGCTCAGATATCTCCAATCCCCAACCAGTTTCTTTATCAAGATAACAGGGAAGCTGCAAAATCAGTCAAGACTTATATAATTGAATTCAACTGATTGCAATCAGTCAAGAATACAATTTACAAAAGCAATAGTAAATACATCTCAAATTCTCAAAAAACTCAACAAAAAAGGCTGATTCTGCTAAAAAGAATGTCAAAACTTCTGTTTAAAAAAGGGGAAACTAACATTGTTTGTGACAGAAAATCAGTGCTGAAGGAAACTATTAGACCTTTGTTCACTTTTGAAGAGTTCTTCATAGAGGAATTCAACGCAATTGGGCATAG
This sequence comes from Gentiana macrophylla, assembly GCA_026214975.1. Classification (NCBI taxonomy): domain Eukaryota; kingdom Viridiplantae; phylum Streptophyta; class Magnoliopsida; order Gentianales; family Gentianaceae; genus Gentiana; species Gentiana macrophylla. Next base: position 127,816,031 of record CM047810.1, on the reverse strand, counting down.
GCTATGCTTTTGTATAACCAATTTGTACACACATATGCCTACCTCTTTCATTCACGTTGGAGTAGCAAAGAAAATGATCAAAACTATTGACTTGTTGCTTGATTCTTGGAGAGTTATTTGATAAAGTTGCCAAAGAAAGCAAGGGACTAAAACAAGCCCTGTGTGATGCCATTGGAACTGAGACATGCAGCAGACACTTTCCAATATTGCAATAAAGAATCTGACTCTATCCAGTCCTCTCCTTCAAACTCACAATCGCCTCTTTAGACATCTAAGAAAAAAACAAACAAAATCAATGACACCATTTCCAATCAGATCCAAATCAACAAACACTTCCATGTAGAATGTAATACCCTACTCCCGACCCCTAGGTCCACTGGGGTCATTTTATGAGGGGTTGCGAAGCTCTCGCCGCGACTTCATTAACTAAACTTTTAATTCTCAAAATAGTTCAATAAAACTACAATTATATTGACAAATATTCACTAAGGGTACGTTTGGATTGCTTGAATGGAATGGAATGGAATGCTTTTTTCATTCCATTTCATCATTTTGGCATGTTTGGTTGCGAGAGAATGGAATGAGTTTTCATTCCATTGGAATGATTTTTTTACCATTTTCATTCCATAAAAAATGGATGGAATGGACGGAATGATTTGATGGAATGAAATGTAAGCATAACCTAGTGATAAAGAATCAACCACCACCGCCTGCCCGCCTGCAACCTCCCGTGGCATCTGCCCACCCCACCACAATCCACCACCACCATCCTCCACCGCACCACCACCCTCCACCTCCGCCGCCTACCTTGTCACCGCCCTCAGCACAACTCGTAACCATCCCCCATCATAACCCAACCCACAACCATCACAGCCCACCACCACCACCGCCGCCGTCATAACAATCAATGGTATCGCACACCACAACCACCACCATCACCACCACCTCAACCACCACTATCGCACACCACAACCACCACCACAACCACAACTATCGCACACCTCACATCATCCTCCGCCACCCACCACCGCTTGCTACACTCGTTATCATGCACGCTCATCACCCACCTTGTTACTTGTCACGTCTAATACAATCTTGCATATTTCATTCCATTTCATGCCAAACATAGGAATGGAATCGGTTTCATTCCATTCCATTGAATTCCATTCCATCAGTTTCATTCCATCAGTTGCATTCAATCCTACCGATAAAACTTTAATAACATGTCTAAAATTTACACAATTCCGTGCATCGCACGGGTTTCCTACTAGTATATATATATTTACGAGCAAATAACTTCCAATTAACCCGTATTGGCTAGTTGACCCGCTCCAGGACCCGTTCATTAATTATAAAAAATAAAATAAAAATTAGGCAAACCTCACCAAAGCCACGTTTCCACTCCACTAACACGGTAACACCCCACGATTTTCTACTGCTACTCCACCCCACGTTTCATCTTCTCATATTCTAAGTTTCGCTTCTACATTCGAAATTATTCGTGCATCATTTCAATTAGATTGGGGTCATCGCTAAAGAAATTTTATTCTTTTATCTTAAATTTTATGAATGACTATTTCCACAGTTTATCTGATTCATGTTCATTAAGAAGGAAATTACTTTACTTTGTCATGAATTTTGAGAAATTTAGATTCTTGTTTTAATTTGTCTTTTTTTGTTGTTGTTCACAACTATCAAATTTGCTTTTGTTTGAGTTGAATTGTGCAGTTGGAGTTGGATTTACTTGCAGCAGAAACTATTTGACGTTACGATGAGACTGAGATCAAGATCGAGATTGGGATTTCTTTGGTAAATTTTTTTATTCTACTTAAGAATTTTTTTCGAACTGATTCTACCATTTCTCGATGAACAATCCAGACATCATGATTATTACGAAGGAAAATGCTTTTTGCCTTAAATTTTGAGATTTTGCACTTTTATGTAAAACCGATCGAGCGATTCTTTTTCCAGTTTATCTTTCTTTTGATTTGTATTGTGCAATTGGGGCTGATTGAGTATGTTACAGATACAACACCATAGCACAATACATGTACAAGGCAGATTCCTCACTCAAGCATTTCATCGAACACTTGTATGCAAAACCAGTTGGAGTTAGTTAGAGGTAGTTAGAGTAGTTGTAACCGTCGTCCATCCCAACTAGCTGCTTCTAGGTGTTATATAAGCAGTTAATTGAAGTTGTATTAGTTAAGTTTTTCCAGATTCATTAATTCAATATGTAATCAATTTTCCCGCCAAGTTCTTAATTTGAATAAAGTTCATCTTCTTCGTTTTCCTATTTCTTCTTTCTTTGTTTTTCTTTACAATTCAACATGGTATCAGAGCTTAAACAAGCTTTCTGCTGCGAATTTGCAGAGTATTGAACCTGCAATCTCTTGTTTCTTGCAGTGTGGAGCTGCAATCTCTTCATTTTTTTAGATTTTTTTTTTTTCATTTCTCTACTTCCTGTCAATGGCGGAAGTTCCTAATGTTGCGGTTAATCCGTATCTCATTCATCCTGGAGAGAATCCATCTACTGTCATTCTTCAACCGCTTCTCAAATGCGTTGAAAACTATCATTGCTGGAAGCGTGCTGTTTCTATGGTTTTATCCATGAAAGGAAAATTGAAATTCGTGGATGGAAGTTTGCCAAAACTTGCAGAAACAGATAGACATTTTGAAATTTAGTGATAGTGCACCGATATGGTTACCAATTGGCTGGTAAATTCTTTGAATCTGTCTATTTCACAAAGCATTTTTTGGTTGAATACGGCTAGGGAAATTTGGTTGGATCTAGATCACAGATTTGGCACATGAAATGCTTACAGGCTTTCCAATCTCCAAGAAGAAATCTATGCCACCAAGCAAGGTACTCTGTCTGTTACTCATATTTTACGAAATTGAAAGGTTTATGGGACCAATTACTGATTCTGAGGCCTATCCCACCCTGTACTTGTGCTGCATTGCCCATTTACCGTGAGCAAAATGAAACTGATTATGTTGTAAGGTTCATGAAGGGGTTAAATGACATGTTTAGCAATGTTAGGTCACAGGCTCTAATGGCCAAACCTATTCCAGATATTGGTACAGTCTTTAATATGGCCTTGCAGCATGAAAGTCAGATTACATATTCAAAATTAGGAATTGATAAGACTGTTTTATGTGTTGTAACTACTGGTACAAGACAGAACTTCCAAGATTCTTGTTCTTTAGCAGAACAGTCCAATGTTTCCTATGGCAGAGATGGTGGTAGGGGCTTTGGTAGAGGTTATTCTGGTGTTTCCAAGAGACCACAATGCACCTACTGTGGCAAAGAAGGCCACACCATAGATAAATACTACAAGAAGTATGGATTTCCAAATGGCTCTAGTGGAAGAGGCATGAGTCAAATACAAGCCAATAATGTAAGTTTGGATAGTGGCTTCATTCCTAGTGATATGAGTTTCCAGAATTCTGGACATGACACTTTGGGAACTCAGAATGTTGATCTGGTTCCGTCTAACCCTAATACAATGAGTAGAAGCCAATATGAGCACATTATGGATATGCTTAGAAATGTTCAAGTCTCAGATCCACCTACACAATAGGCTGTTGCCCTAACTGCTAATGTTCAAGGATCTTCTTCTGATCCAGGTACTTTTTATCATTGGATAGTGGATTCAGGTGCTACTGATCATATCATTTATGATTTGTCTTTGATGTTTAATGCTAAGCCTGTTTTTGGACTCACTATCACTTTACCTAATGGAGCACACAATAAAGTCACTCATAGAGGTCAAGTTAGGATCAATAATAATCTTACATTGACTGATATGCTTTGTGTTCCACAATTTACATATAATTTGTTATCTGTCACAAAAGTCACTAGAGATAACAAATATTCCTTAAGTTTCAACTCTAATGGCTGTGTTTTGCAGAAAAACATCTTGAGGAAGATGATTGGTTCAGGTAGTTTGTTTCAAGGCTTATACATATTAAAAGCTGATCCTATTACTGATCATAATGCTCTTCATACTGATCCTGTTACTTGTGCTGTTGCTGCCATTCCCGACTCTTTGCTATTGCATTATAGATTAGGACATCCTTCTAAACAAAGAATTCAAGTATTGAATAAATCCATTCCTCTTGTACTTTCTGATTCAGTTTCCTGTTGTCATATTTGTCCTTTTGCTAAACAAAAAAGAAATAGTTTTTCTCATTGTACTTCTATTTCATCTAAAGTTTTTGAATTGTTGCATGTTGATATATGGGGTACTAATAGACATCCCACTTATAATGGTGAATATTACATTTTAACTGTTGTTGATGATTGTTCAAGATATCTTTGGATTCACTTGATGAAACAAAAATCTGAAACTAGGCCTTTATTACAAAAATTTTGCAACACTGTCTCCAATCAATTCAGTACAAACATAAAAGTAATAAGGTCAGACATTGGCCTTGAGTTCAAGATGGACAGTTACTATGCTAAAAAAGTAATCATTCATGAAACCTCTTGTGTACATACACTACAACAAAATGGTGTTGTAGAAAGAAAGCATCAACACCTGTTGAATGTTGCTAGAGCACTATGGTTTCATTCTGGCCTTCCTATGAAATACTGGGGTTTCTGTGTTAAACATGCTGCCATGCTCATAAATATCACACCTACACCCTTACTTCAAGAGCAAAAACCTCATTTTCTTCTCTATGGTACAACACCTGTTTACACTGATCTTAAAGTATTTGGTTGTTTAGTATATGCCAGCACTATTGCACAGGGCATAGGAAAATTTGATAGCAGGAGCAGGCAATGTGTTTATCTTGGTAATCCTCCACACACAAAGGGTTACACTCTACTGGACCTCAAAACCAGGAGTTTCTAGTCTCTAGAGATGCTATTTTTCATGAAACATCCTTTCCTTTTCTTAATATTACTCCTTGGAGTCCTGATTACACTGTTTTGCCAATTCCCAACTTTCAAAATATCAACTCTGATATTCTAGGGCACAACATTACACCATCAACTTCAGAACATCATGCTGAGGATTCCACTAATTCAGAAATAGACAACCTGAGCCACAGTGATGAAGATTCTACTAATTCAGAAATAGAGGTGCCTGCACCTCCTACAAATCAAAATCTAAGAAGATCAACTAGAGAAAAGAGACTACCTACACACCTTCAAGACTATCATACAAAGCTATGTGCTGCTGTCACTTGCACACCCCATACTTTGGACAAAGTTCTCACTTATGATCATTTGTCCAATGCCTACAAAGTGTTTTCTTGCAACATCTCCAATGAGACAGAACCTACATCATATCTACAAGCATCCAAGGATCCAAATTGACAACAAGACATGAAGGAAGAGTTATAAGCTTTACTTAAAACAAAAGCTTGGTCTTTATTATCCTTACCCCCAAGAAAGAAACCTATAGGTTGTAAATGGGTGTATAGGATCAAGAGAAAGGCTGATGGCACAATTGACAGATACAAAGCAAGACTTGTTGCTAAACGTTATACTCAAACAGAGGGCATAGACTTTCTGGAAACCTTTTCTCCTGTAGCAAAACTCTCCACCGTCAGATTGTTCCTTAGCTTGCCTTCAATGAACCAATGGCATTTGCATCAAATGGATGTAAACACAACTTTACTACATGGTGACCTAGATGGAGAAGTCTTTATGAAACCACCACCTGGCTTGCCTATTTCTCAATCAAACTTAGTATGAAAATTGGAAAAATCCCTATATGGTTTGAGACAAGCTAGTAGACAATGAAATGTTAAACTCACAGAGGCACTCATCAATGCTGGTTACATTCAATCCAAACATGATCACTACTTATTCACCAGGGGGCAGGGATCCACCTTCATTGCTTTTCTGATATATCTTGATGATATAGTGGTTGGTAGCACTAATATGTTAGAGATCCAGAAGCTCAAGGATTTATTACAAGAGGCTTTTACAATCAAAGACTTGGGGAAACCAAAATACTTTCTGGGATATTAGATTGCAAGATCCAAAGATGGAATAATTATGAATCAGAGGAAATATTGTCTAGATCTGTTAAATGAATTTGGATACCTAGGTGCTAAACCTTCTAGCACACCTATGGACTCAAAAGTCACCTGGAACCCAAAGACTCTCCATTCCTTATAGATAATAAATATTACAAGAGCTTAGTAGGTAAATTACTCTATTTGAGCAACACCAGACCTGATCTTGCTTATTAAGTTCAACAATTAAGTCAGTATCTGGATACTCCTACTGAAAATCATCTTGCTGCTGCTCATAAACTACTCAAATTTCTAAAATCAGCTCCTGGTCAAGGCCTGCTCTTTCCATCTGCTGGCACTCCAACTCTAAAGGCCTTTAGTGATTCTGATTGGGCAAGATGCACAATCACCAGAAGATCAATCAGTGGCTATACTATCTTCTTTGGGGAATCATTGATATCTTGGAAGAGCAAAAAGCAGACAACAGTTAGTAAAAGTAGTTTAGAAGCAGAATACATGGCTATGGCCTTAACTGCTTGTGAAATTCAGTGGTTGATCTATCTTCTGTCTGATTTTCAAGTCAAACATACACAGGCAGTCCCTGTCTTTTGTGATAACAAAAGTGCCACTTACATTGTTGAAAATCCTGTGTTTCATGAAAGAACTAAGCATATAGAGATAGATTGTCACTTTGTAAGAGAGAAGTATCAACAAAATGTCCTAGTTCCTTTACTAGTATGAACAGAAGACAATCTAGCAGATATACTCACAAAGCTGGTTGATAAAGCTACACTAAACAGATTGCTGCCCAGATATCCATTAAAGAACATATTTACAGATATAACATCATAGCATAGCACAATACAAGGCAGATTCCAAGCTGTGTTTTTTGCACCAAATCACAGCTTGAGGGGGCATGTTACATATACAACACCACAGCACAATACAAGGCAGATTCCTCACTCAAGCATTTCATCGAACACTTGTATGCAAAAATAGTTGGAGTTAGTTAGAGGTAGTTAGAGTAGTTGTAACCGTCGTCCATCCCAACTAGCTGCTTCTAGGTGCTTTATAAGTAGTTAATTGAAGTTGTATTAGTTAAGTTTTTCCAGATTCTTCAATACACTATGTAATCAATTTTCCGCCAAGTTCTTAATTTGAATAAAGTTCATCTTCTTCGTTTTCCTATATCTTCTTTCTTTGTTTTTCTTTACAATTCAACAGAGTATGAAATAATGAATGCAGACCGTGCGTGGCTATGGATGAGCAGATGCTGGATGTCGTTAAAAACAAAGGTATCGGTGTACGGTTTCCGTTTGTTTTCTTCGACATTTTGTTTTCTTTGATGTGTATGTATCATTTAATTTTCATTGATGTATATTCATCAGTTTGTTTTCTTTAATGTATTTGTATCAGTTTGTGTTCTTTGATGAGTGATTTTCTTTTTCTTTGTTTCCTATGCTCGGGCTTAGGTCATGGGCACACCCGAGTATATATGGCCGGTGGTGGTGATAGAAGTGGTTGGAAGGGGAAAACGGAGCAGCCGAGTGCCTTGGATTTGGAATTTTTTTATTCTTTTTCCTGATCATTAGTTTGACTTATAATAGGAGATAAACTTCTATCTTTTTTGTATATTCTACTTTGTTTTTCTGCGGGCCCTGTTACAAAGTCATTAGAAGTTGGGCTTCAGGAAGTTCATGACTACACCGTGTGTGATTTTCTGCTAGACTGGTCTTCTATATTTCTTCATCCTCTACCAAACCCTTCAATTGTTTTCTGATTTGTGTGCAAAACTGAGTTCAAGGTAATTTGTGCATACGGCTGTTCATATGTAATTATTTTCTTGAAGTTGATTTAGGAGTTATTCCTGACATTTGTTTTCTGAAGTTTTGTCACTTTTTTAAACAACCGAGAGATGCTAATAAAATTTTGGATGCATAGATTGACATTGGATTTTGATGAAATGAATCCATGATGTGATACTCTTTAGCTTGATTTGTGTTCAATAGATTATCTTCTTCATCATTTTGTGCCTTAAAATTATATCTCAAAGTTAATGATATGATAAAATTTGATAGCATTATTTTATTGTTCATGTTTATACTATTTCAATGGGATAGTATAACCCTTCCCAAAGTTGCAGCAGGTCTCTATAATCTGTAGCATGTGATTTTGTGAAGAAAGACTTTGGGTTTCCTAACAAATCTCCTGAAATAGTGCACAAGTTTTATAACGATTAGTGTTATAGACAGGCTTGGGCATGATGTAGAAATCGCTTGATGCAAATGACGTGGCAGAAAGAAGAAAACAGGTTCACATGGCAATGAAAAGCGCATTTCATTACTTTATCATTGTCATATGATATGCCTTAACATTTAGATTTATTTAATGTTCATTTTTGCAAAATAGTTGATAAAAGAAGACACTGTTAGTTTTTATTCCTTGTTTTTCTAGGAACATATAATTTCCTCTATTAACGGTTTAAAGGTTTATGTATTATCGAATTCTGGAAAACCCCCACATGCCCATTACCATGGATTTTACATTCTACCAAGATATTATTGTTGAATATACACATTGTTGAGCATGCACATTTTAATTCTATAATTGTTTTTATGTTTAACAATATCCCGTGAATTATGTGGGATTAGTCATTGCAGTAAATAAATTGGCCGCCTAAATTCCTTCGGGTTAAAGGTAGGGATTCAATAGGCAGCTTTGATTTTTGTTTGTTTTGCTTTATTTTGGTCTTCTAATTTTTTTTGGGAAGCGTACCGATTGTGTTTGCTTTATGTGTTGCTTTGATTCTCTTTCCGTTTTACCTTCTCTACTTGCTTTTGCAATTTGCATAAATCTGTGTTTTGTGTTGTTGTTAACTACAAAGTTTGTGTTTTTTGGATGATTCAGAATTAATTATTTCATTCAATATTTAGCCGATGAAGAACGCTTTTAGCTAGATAAAGTAAGGTTATGGGATTCATGTTCTTCCGAGCTGCAGGTTGAGTTACATCCCATTGTTGTTAACAAGAACCATTGTTGCTACACCCAGATAATTGATATACCTAAATACCATTTAATATAACAAAGAGACAAAGAGGGGAAGTAGAAGCAAAGATAGAAGAATTTGCAGGCGAAGAAAACATTCAATTACCGAGCCAATTCCAAATTACCGATTTTTTTCCCGAAAATAATCTATTTTTTTTAGTGTGTATCCATTATTCATTTACCTCATCCGAAAATAAACAATAAAAAAATAACTACACATTATCTGTTATCCATTTATCTAATCCGAAATAAAATATAAAAAAAAAAACTAACTACCCATTATCACACTTAACTGCACGACACAAAATTAAATCTATTTTTTTACACACTTTTTTTCTTTCTTTTTCACGCTGACATATATATTTTTCTTTCCTTTTTGCGTTTTTTACACCACGAAGACTCTGCTTTCCACAATTCCACGTTTCTATCATTTCGCAGTCTGTTATCATTTTCCGTTTTGATTGTGAAAACTCCGACTTCAACCGTTATTTCACAAATTTTTCACATTTAATTCACAGAAATATTTACGAGCATTCATATGTTTTGTTTCATTTTTTTTTCTGACATGAGAACTTTCAAACCTTTTTTATTTTTTTTTTCTCGACAGGAAAACCTTCAAACCTCTTTTGCCGTCACCGTTTTCAAATTTCTTCATCGTCGCCTATATTGGTGGTAACATTTCTGCTGTTTTGTTATTTGAGGAATTCTTCTACTATTTTACTTTTTTGTTCTTATCTTCTTTTCTAGGGCTTTGATTAATTTTTATTTTTATTTTTTTGTTCTTCACATTTAATTCACAGAAATATAATCCTGAAACAGATTCATATGTTTTTGTTTCATTTTTTTCCTAACAGTGAACCTTCAAACATCTTTTCAAGGACAGCCGTGTTCAAATTTCTTCATGTCGTCTGTATTGATGGTAACCTTTACTTTTTTTTTCTTTTTTGAGGTCTGCTATTTTATGTTTTTGTTCTTATCTCTTATTTAGGGCTTTGATTGAATTATTTATTTTTTTATCTTTTTTTGTATGATGATCCTTGATTTACCACCAATATCTTGCACAAAAGAAACAAAATTAGTGACAGTGTTGTAAATTACGTAAGGCTCTTCTATTTAATTTTGTATTTTTGTATAATTTTCCGTCACGCATATAGAACTTTTTAGCATGTGTCAACGAACTTTTAAACCCGATTGGTAATTTTTGCAGACACAACTATGAAGAACTATGATGGGAGGTAAATCTGATTACATCTATTGATAATCACAATTTATTTTATTTTTTTATGCATGATAATGTTTAATTGATGTTTATCAAAGATCAAAGTAGGGGTAATAGACGATTTCTTTGTTTTTCTCCTTACAAATTTTTTGTATCACTTGCAATTTGAATGTTGTATTGAAACTTTTAATTTCCAATATTCGGTATCTTTTTATGGGAATGGTGACGGAGGCCAGCGGGTGCTTTTGGATCATCCTAACCAGAGTTGGTTTACTTTCAGTCGTAAATGTTTCGTTAGTTTTACAATTATGTACAGGATGTTAAACTACATCAGATTCATTTTCGAATCACACTCACGGTCCCCATTACTCAATAGCTTACCCTTTCCTCATTCAATTTTGCAGCTTATAATACGTCACTACAGCATAGCTACCAGAACATTAAGCCACGACTTTTCCGCAGCAATTAATCAGGGAAATAAAGGTTTATAAGTGGGCATGACTTTTTGTACAGCAGAGACCAAAATATCAGCCAGTTCTTGATAACTTCAAGCATATAAGCTCTAAATGCTATTTTTCTATGTTTCTCTTTGGTAAGATAACTTCAAGCATACGCTGATATTTATCTTTATTCACCCTCAAGTCATCATTAAAAATTATCATCTACATACCGATACAATTTTAATAACATGTTCACAATTCCGTGCATCGTACGGGTTTCCTACTAGTATATATATATCTTGGAGTGTCCTGAGTTGAGTTCTTCATCTGTGGCTTAGAAACATATTACAATGTTACAAATTGTATGTGTGTGTGTATATATATATATATATATATATATATATATATATATATATATATATATATATATATATATATATATATATATATATATATATATATATATATATTTCAATAATGAGAGAACATGAGTGAAGCTATTGAGTTATTGATAAAAGGAGCCGGATATTTGGATTTACAGTATCCGGGATGTTATGGTTCGCTTGTGCCTTTGAAATTACGTAGCGAAACCACTTTTAGGAATAAGCGTAAGAAGAACCTCGGAAAAAAAAACCTTACTTGTCATTTTTGTACTCTATAGCTTGATGAAGAAAGACTAATAACTGGATCTGATAATGGAATTATCAAGTAATAACTCGTCATTCTTGCAAATTCGAGTAATTCGAAGGTATCTACTTCTGCTAATGTTACTGTTCCTAGCATTTCAAGTTCTAAAAATTCTAGAAATTTGCATATTGAGTCTGATAATTCGCGTATTGAGTCTGGGACTGTTCCTCTGGCAACTGGGGTTGAGAGGAATCCCAAGGCAGGTATTGAAACTGCCATGGTAGATATTGAAGCTACCATCGTCAACTCTTTTGATAACCATGGAGCTGAAACTAATAGTTCTGTTGAGAACACAAATAATGGTAAGTCTGTTGTGGTTGATAATATTGGTGATCCCATAGTTTAAGGGTTGGTTTAAAGATGCATCTATGATGTTTTAAAGAAGATTGATTGTGTTGTTTACTTGGTTCATATCATTAAGCTTTCTAATACACTAGTTTTGGGGGTGTTACTGTGTTACTGTTAATATCACTATGTGTTGTGAGATTTTCAGCCATATATACGCCAAGAATAAGGCTAAAAATTAGATTTTGGAGCATAACACCAATTGTTTCAGGCTTGAAAACCTTCAAATACTTTTATTGACTTCATGTTGTTGCATTCTTCTACTTTGTTCAAATATACATAAAGATGCAATGTTGCAATTTTTTTTTGTCAAAAAAGAATCAGTTGTAGTGTGCTTCAAACCCCCTCTCTTACATTGGGAAGCATACTAATGATGATATTTCAGTCATTAATGGATAAGAAATGCAATGTATATTTGTTTTCAGTGGTTATTAGTATTGAAAAGTGTTTTGAGAAGTTGAAGAGGAAAACAGAATTGGTTGTGTTACTTTGATGATAAGGTGTTACTATGTTACTGTGTTACTATTAATATCTCTATGTATTCTTTGTAAAAGGTGTTATTGCAGGCATATGGTGTCTTTATTTGGTTTTAATTTTTCCTTGAATTCCACCATTTGTTGTGGTGTGGTTTTGGCCTAGGTGATTTATTAGATATATAATGTTAATTATCTATCTCCCTATCAGCTTAAGCTGATAGGAGAGATGGTAGTTCACATGATTGAAGGTTGTTGATTCAAATGGTGAGGCAATGTTGGAGTTTTTTTGTCTTTAGAAAAATGGAGGAGCCTAAATTCTCTATTGATGAGGCCGAGCTGCTGCTATTTAATGCATTTTCTACTTTATTCGTCTTTCATGAAGTTTGATGTGGTGTGGGTCTGAAGGATAAAGGTCTATAGATGGTAAAACATACTGCTTTGGTCTTCAACAACTTGAAGGTTGGTTTAGTTCCCCTGATCGGCCTTTTGATTATATTCAATAATATTAGGCTTTTATTCTCTTGATTCCCCGGGAGTTGCATCTCAATAATGCTTTGATAGATTGTTTCATTACGACATCCAACATTTTTGATAGATTGTTGTATTACGCAATGTTCATGGTGATATTTTGTCTGTTAATAAAACGTGTTACTGTTATTGTGTTACCGTGTTACTGTTACTGTGTTACTGTAAACGCTGCGATAAAATTCTGCTTTCAAATACTACGTCGAAAAGGTATCAAATAAGGTCTCAAAATGAAGATGAAAAAAATATGAACTTTGGTGAAACAATTTTGATTATCGGTGTTCTAAATCAAAAGTTACGGTCGTTTATAAAAAAATGCTCCAGTTAATGCAAATATTTTTTCGGCTTTCAAAATTTACGTCGGAAGGGTATCGTTTTTGGGCTCAAATTAAAGAGCAAAAAAATGAATTTTGGTGAATTTTTTTTGATGATCGGAGTTATAAATCAAAATTTACGGGTGTTTGAAAAAAAAAACAAAACAAAAACAAGCAAGTTGTCCTATTTTTCCGTGTACCTGATGGCGCGCTTATGTAGGATCAATTTAGTCCGTGTCAATTTTTTTTTGTTCTTTTTACAACTAAATAAATGTGTCTTATTAATTCATTTTGTAATTTGTTTTTGTCCTTTTCCCTCCTCAATCCCCATTTTTTTACTGCCCAATAAAAAGCTATCATACCCAAATATTTAATCATTAATAACTTAATCTTTAATCTGCACCTTTTTTTTGAAAGGTTTTAATCTACACCTTTTAAATATCATATTTTAATCATAATTTGTTATAAAAGATAATAATATGTTTATCTATTATTTAAATTGATTACAATATTTTCTGGTTTATCTATTGTATTGTATTTACACTGTAATCTCAACTATAAATACTTTATGATACTAGTGAAATAATACACAAGCATTTCTCTTTTCTCTTCAGTACTTTGTTCATGTTCTTTCTTTTATTAGTTTTATAACACGTTATCAGCACGAGTCTCTACCAATTTTATGACGTGGAAACATGAGGGGTTTCAATGATAATTCTATTGTGCTGTAAAAGCAACCAAGAACCAACGCCCGGCTATCATCGATACGTGAAAAGCTTACCATCAAATGTTGAGCCAAAAAAAAAAAAAAAAAAAAAAAAAAGGATTTTACAAAGGGAAGTACTTGTTTTTTTTAATCTTTATTTTAATATTTAATTTGAGATATATGTTGAATGAAATAGTTATATATCAATACTGATACTTGATTTTGGTAATCGTTATCAGTTGATTGATACTAATAACCCTAAAAAGTCATTATCAATAATATGGGTTATTGGTTTGTTCACAGGCCATTGACTAAGCTGGATCTCGTCAATTGTATAATACGGGTCTAAATACTCTAGAACGACCTACCAAGAACCGTTAACAATGGAGATGGAGATTATGAGGTGATTTAGACTGAGCCTGAGAGTTAGTTCCTCCCAAGTTGCCTACGTATCCAATGTATGTAATTGGAATCAAGTCTTTCGTAGTTCCTTAGGGTAGTTTATATATGGAGGCGTCTCGCCCCCTTTTCTTGTTGGACAAGTATAGGATTCTTAAACCCTAAGGATCATTACGTGTATATCTTTTATTTAAGAGATAAATACGACAGCATTAAACCACAAGATATGTATCCTATAATTCAGGGATTCTCCCCATCGTTAGCCGATTATACATGCATGTGCTTAAATTACCCTTATAAGGAAAGCCCTGACGTCCTGCATCAGGCTCCTCAGACCGTCTCGACCAAGGTTACCCGACCCCCCATTATGACCGAGCCGCTCTGCGGTGGACAGGTCGGGCAAACTGAGATCGACCTCCCGCCTGGGGTAAGGTTTGATCTGTACGGGTCCTCTGGCCCCAATATTCTTCATGTACTTATTACAAGGCCACTCTTTGAGCGACACGTGGCGAGGTCTACTCTGGTCAACATCATAAGCCCCCCATGTCTGACCAGACCTCGTTTGGGTTGGGTAGACCTGACCTAGAAGGGATGCAACTCTGTCTTTTCACAGAGTCAAGGTTGGCCTAGCCACGTGGCGGCGTCAATGCCATTAGTTAGTTATGATGGGCACACAAAATGAAGTGTTTCTCTACACGCTATAATGATGTTTGGTTTTCCCAATACCGCTTTTTGGGGGTTATAACCCCCACGTCTCATCACGTCCCTTAAGACGTTACCACATTCCATTTAAGCCCAGGATTAAAGTCGGACACTTGCCCTTCTAAACTTCAACCATTTCAGAACAAGTAAGCTCTTTGTAATTTGTCTATTTTAATATCCTTTATGGTTAATGAGTGAGCCAATTATCCTCACTGATAGTTCAATTGAAGCTCTATTCGAATCCGAACCAGAGTCAGAAAATGAAGCCCCCCATTCTAGGGTTATTCCTAAAAAACCCGTTCTTCTGCCGGCCGGAAACTTCGTCTCTAAACCTTTAATCAATCACAGAGGATTCGAACATTTGGTCCTAGCCCCTCGATACGATCCAGACTACACCGGTCCGTCGCGTTCTTCTGGTACCTCACGATTCATTCTAAGCCTAAAAGCGTACATGGCTTTGAAATCTCAAGCCGCTTGTCACGACATCGATACTAAGCTGACAAGAAAGGATGTAGCTTCTCTCTGCAAGCAATACAATCTGGAATCCTTTGTTCAAACCCACCGTTCCTGCTCCTGGCGTCTACGCCTATCGGGCTCCGGCTGGCTGCTGTGCCTTTTACAAGGAGCAACTCCTATGTGGCCTTAGGTTTCCCATCTGTCCAGCTCTACTGGCCGTCTTTGAGCATTATGGGCTGCGTCTGGCCCAGGTTGTTCTGAATGGGATAAGGGTGACAATGGGTTTTTCTATCTGGTGCCGGTGCGCCTACATCCCTTTCACAGTTCAAGCATTTCGACTCTTCTATCAGTGCAAACAAGTGCCCGACCAAGATGGATATTATTGCTTTCCCCGGCAGGGAGACCTCTACAAAGAGATCCAGTTCACCGAGAAGTGTGAAACTTCCTACAAGGGATGGAAATCCTGATTTTTCTTCATCTGCCCTGAGGTGGAAACCGATCTTGGTAGATGGAACTCTGCCGACCTGGGTAGCTATCCTCGACCCACAGACGTAGACAAGAAGTTGATAGACGATATCTGGAAAAGTGGCGTCTATGTTGGTGCGAAGAAGTTTTCCTCTGAGCTGATTGAATCGGCATGACTGCCGACTGCTAGGCCTGATCCTTATAGGGAGTTAACCAGGGCGGAATATAGAACTCGTAGGGCCTTTATTTTTGCCGAGTTTTTTGCTGTTGAGTTATGCTTGTACTAATTTCTTGTGCCTTTCTTTTGACAGTGTCGTCTTTTGTTGAGTTGGTCGCCGATGTTGACGTGGAGGAGGAGGAGGTTCCTGTTGATGCCAACCTCGAGCGAGGATTACGAGAGGATCCGAGTACCGACTGGTGCTTTGCTCGGTCACCAGAACGCATCTTGGTCGTAAAGGATTAGGATCCTGTCTGAACTTCCTGAAGACGCTCTAGCATCTTCTTTCCGGGCCACTCCATTGGAGGTGGAGGATGTTGAGGAAGAAGATGAAGGGAGGGAGGAGTTCCGGCTTCAGAAGATGAAGCAAATAGTGATTGCTGACACCCCTCAGAGGGGTAAGTCGAAGAAAAAGAAGACCATCCATCGTCCTATCGTGGAGATTGATCCTGAGGATGAGCCGTCAGTGGGCCAGGGGTGTCTAGCCGAGTTGTCGGACTAGGATCTAGCTGCCGTGGTAAGTTTTCATTTGGTGCCCCGACCTGATATGCCATGTACCTTTATTCTTTATCTAACTGTCTAACCTTTCTAGGGAGCCCAAATTTGTCAGGAATTTCTGCACAGACTCGCTGAGTCGTCGGCCACCAAAGAAGCTCAAAAGAAGAATATCGAGGAGCTGCAAGCGAGCCGGAGAAGCACAAAAAGTCTTCCCGGGCTAAGGATGAGGAGATCACGGCACTAAAGAAGCAGCTCGTGGAGGTCAAGACACGGTGTACAACAAAACTTCAAGCCGCATTCGACAAGTACACCACCGAGAACTCTGAGCTGGGGCAGGCCCTGGTGAAAGTTCGAGGTGAGAGGGATGCTATGAAAGCTTCTATCCCTGCTCGGGTCAACCCGGCTATATAGGAGTATAAGTCTTTTGACCACCTGGCTCGAGCTCTGAAGGCTTTACTGAACCCCGTCATACAGCATGTCTATACTCTTAAGGTTGATGAGGCGAATGAGCAGCGTGCCGAGCTAGTTCTCTCCCAACTTCTGCAATATAAAACTATGTACAAGGCAGGTGCAGGCCAGATCTATGATGACCGCCTCATAGAATTTGAGGAAGGAGAGAACATAGGGACCATGTATGCTAAACGCCGACCTGCCCCTCGAAGCGCTGAGCCGACCCTTTCCTCCACAGAGCAAAATCCTAGAGCTCAGAATTGATTGCCTTTTCTTGTGTCGTCAAGATACATTTTATTTGAAAAAACTTGTATGTTTTTTGGATGTTTGTGGTGCTCTGCGCCACTGTACTTTCATTTCTATTTTGAAGTACTTTTATTTATGTTTTGAAACTACTTAATTTTGGAATTGAGTACTTACCTAATACCCCGTCCATCCTCTCAGTATGGCATACACTGCTTGAGGCAGTGGATGGCGTACTCATATTTCTGTTTAGCTATGTGTCTCTTGAGTTTGACCAGCAGGATTTAGCAAATTTTTTGACATGTTTGTGGAATTCAAACTGTCTGAGTTTGGCATGCGATACTCAGTTAAAAATTTGGCCGGCCCTGTAGATTCGGGAAGTTTGTGGAATTCAAGATTTTTGAGTATGACCTGCAGTACTCAGTTAAAATTTGGCCTGCCCTGTAGACTCGAGAAGCTTGTGGATTTCAAGATTTCTGAGCATGACCTGCAGTACCCAGTTAAAGTTTGGCCTGCCCTGCAGACTCGGAAAGCTTGTGGAATTCAAGCTTTCTGAGCATGACCTGCAGTACTCAGTTAAAGTTAGGCCTGCCTTGCAAACTCGGGAAGCTTATGGAATTCAAGCTTTCTGAGTATGACATGCAGTACTCAGTTAAAGTTTGGCCTGCTGATTGCGGGTCAAGTTATAAAAATAACTCGATGCCTAAATAACCAACTAGCAAGTGAACTAGGTTCAATCGATGCCTAAATAGAGTCGAGGTCGATCCCACAGGGAATCAAATTGTGGATCCTAAAGTTTAAATAACCAATTTATTTATTTCGTTTAACAACGGTGGTCTACGACCAACAAGGGTACTAGAAAAGAATCACAAACTCAGACATATAGACAAATAACGTAATTAACCTCCCAATTATAGTCTTTATCGTTTGGACCTATACAATTTATATAATAAACAAGACTTATTAACTATCAATCCGTTTGTATCTATTTCGTATTGGCTACGGGAATCATCCTCTTAAACTTGACTTAGCACCCGTTAGTTATCTAGATCACTGTGCTACATTACGTGACTTCGCCTTTTAATGCCTCCGTCTCATATAACCCACACGCTTACGACACTAAGGATGCCGATATTAATCGTACACCTCGTCTAGGCAACGTTCCTATGGTTAGGCGTACTTATACTTTCTAAATGATTACTCAAGCTTTCGTCCAACTAGCAATTACCAAGTTATAGTCTCATGCTAATCTACGACGTGCGTATAATCAAAAAGCGCAATTCCAAAATATAAACCTACCTGAATAACGCCGAACGTCCGTGAAGATCAATTCATAAGCCCACCTAAGAGTTTTATATTGGTATTTCCTTTTTGCGCTTTTAATTAAACTAGCGAGTAACGTAGCCATAGCCATACCTACTAAGATGATAAATTCAACCGGGTCAACCTAACCATAAAGACGTGGCTAAATTAACGGAGACGAATGGGCCTCGGTCGATCCGATAAAAGGCCTCGGTCGACCGAATGGTGACACTCGGTCACCTGAACAATTCTATCCCAGATTACATCTCCGAACGTATATCTTAGCGTTTCTCATACAATACGGATTAAAACAACAATTCGTCAAGCTATTATATAAATAGATCTAGATACACGGTAATCAAACAACGTAAATTCATACATAGATACTAGGTAGAGGACGTAGGGTATGTGATCCTCATAGACAAGGCATCGCCACCTCCCTAACGTCATAGCCTAGATCTACATCATCTAACTATGAATAATCAACTCAAACGATAAAACCATAATTAGGGAAATTAATTTCGGAAAATAAAGAAGGCAAGAAAATATACAAGGGCTTACATATTGAAAACCCTAGAAATCTTCAATCCTACTCTCTATGATTGCTGTATTGTTGTATATGAGTTGTTGGTGTGTATGGTATATGAGAATTACTAAGGACATAGTATTTATATAGAACACTGGCCGACCTTGGAAAACCGACTTAACTCGGAATTACTAAACCCTAGCCGCCTTAATAATATGTCGGATCTTCTGCCGGGCTTGTGGGCCGCTCGGTCGACCGAATGGACATGCTCGGTCGACCGAATGTCTTCATACGGTTGGGCTTCTTTTTCCTTTGTACTGGGCCTACTGCATCGTCTGCAATTCTATTAAATCTTCTCCGAAGTTTATCCATTCTGCTCCCGAAATAGCTCACTGCAAACATTGCATAAAATACGGTTTGTAATATCAAATAATATACTAAAACATCAAAATATATAATAATGAATCGTAACTCAGTACATATGTAAATTAAGCATATTACGACTTATTATTACTCTATTAAAGCTCTTTTAAACTAGAATCGGGGATAAAGATCATATAATAATGGGCACAAAATGACCGTTATCAACTACCCCCCACTTAGCCTTTGATCGTCCCGATCAATGTGTCAATAAGTTATTCCCCATACAATCTCTTTCCAATGGTCACATTATACTGACACAAGAAACTCGAATCAACTCATACCATTTATGCTCATAAGATATTCATTATTCACTACTCATCATGAATCGAAGTGATGTGTGCATGTGCATTAGTTTTATATAATTGTGGCAAGATTAGAGTGTATGCCAACTTCGTAGTCTTCACCTACCAACATCAGTATTCTCACTTCTTAAGCCTCTCAATGGTTAAAGCACTAGAACAATAAGCAAGAGCGTATCTATGGGGATTTTGGACTTGGAGACCGAGTACTACTCAAAGCCTCTAAAACTTGAATTTTTTCTTCAATTCTTCATATTTTTCAAATACTACCAATCTCAAGGAAGAAAACTTTTTAGAGTATCCTCCTATCTTAGATCAAGCATAGCATCAAATATCACCACAAGCGCGGGGCTACTTTGGTAATGTTACTACAAGCCCAGTGTTTAACATTTTGTTAAAACACAGGTACGTCTCAAGCTTATTACTCCGCTTTGATGGCTAGAATTTAGGAATACATCAGACGATAAATATCAATACTAGGTCAGCATAACCAATCATCTACGCAATGTACACATAATTCTTTCATTTTTTATCATAAGCGCGGTATTTGTCGATTCATCTATTTGAGTAATTGAATAATAAATAACTATTCGCAACATACAGTATGAATATCATTAAGTTTACTAACAATATATCGCAAGAGTATAAAGTGATCACGTACTCACGAAACATGGTTCCTTCCTTATTAAATACAACATCGGGAACACTCAAAAGTAAATGGATTCTAAGTTTAAAAGTTTAAATTTTACTCATTTAATTTATTATTTGATATATGGAAACTTATTTGAGCTAAGTGACTTGTACCCCCCACTTAAACGATGCAGTGTCCTTATTGTATAACAATAAAAAGTAAGAAGAAACTTAGCTCTGGATAAGCGCAGAAGTGGAACAAATCTTGTGAACTTCGGCAAATTTCTAACAGATAAAACAGTGGCCGATTTGCAAGTAAGAAGAATAACCGCTGCAACACACATCTTAAACAAAACTCGAAATTCGTTACAGGGTTAGTCCAAAAAAATAAAAAGTAGTAATCATATAAAAAAGGGACCGTAAAAGGGATAAAAATTCCTTAAACATCTTATTTTTAAGTCCACAATTAATGATTTCATTGAAACAAAACACATCGATCCAACACATTACATAGGGGAGAATTACTCCTTAGGGAAATAGTAAGACACTGAAGACAGACTCTAAATAACATGACTCGATTTAGTAGTAGACATGAGTCAAAATAAAAGACATATAAATAAAAAATGCTTAATCCCAAAACCGAGGGTTATTGGGATCATAAGATTCCGAGTTCGGATCGAACGAGGCTAAAGGTAGATGGCTAAGACCGGCTTCATCAGTGTTATGACCAAAATCTTGAAATGGAGCTTCATCTTCATCCGGGCCCCCAGCTTGGGCTTGATCATGGGCATGACCAAGAGGTGGTGGAACAGAGTCTAAAGATAGTATAGGCATGGGTTCCACGTAGGAATCACTACCTAGCAAGGGACACTCTGCTGTCTCACAGAACGCAGTAATCAACGAACCACAGGGCAACATGTGGCGAGGCTTAAGAGCATCTTCCGTCATCTCATTCCGCATTAGTGCCCCAACATTCACTGGCCATCCCATGCACAACTAGTAGAGCAGTGTAGCATGTGCATAATAGACTGTGGACACGTGCTTGGCTGGGAAGGGGTTGGAACGAATAAGCCTATGGAGGCACTTATCCTCCCATCTCCGGAAATCAGGTTCCGCAAATGTTCGAGCAACATCTCCGATTGTCCACTGTATACCAAGAAAAGCTCCCACATCTTCTAACCAAACATCCGATCCATCAAAGACCAATGTATACTCGGGTCCCTCCTCCGGGGTATCAAGACCAAAATAACTATTAAGCGTCCCCGGGGAAATAACTATCGACTTTCCACGAACCTGAACAATATTGGTGTAGGGGTGTACACGTAAGTAAGCATAAAATTCCCTTACCAAATCAACATTGACTCAACCAGGAGGCGCAACGACATCCTGCCGCTGATATTGCTCCACCAGAGAAAATAGCTCGGGACCACAGTTGGTCAAATCCAACCCGCGTGCCCTATGCACCGGAGCATTTGTGAAATAATTCCTATATGCGGAATATACGTCACGACTAGCAAATTGTGGCACCCCATTGATTAAGGGTACAACATCTCCGACTACAACGAACTGAGCAGCTTGGCGGCGTCTGGGTGGCATCCTGATAAAAATCAATCACCGCAGCAGAAGACAGAGGGGCTCTCGGTCGACCGAGAGTGGAGGCTCTGTTGACCGAGCTAAATGGTTCGGTCGACCGAACCGTCGGACGATCGGCGTCTTCCCTGTATCCTTTACCGTGATGATTTTGGCTGATCAGAAAAAATGTGTAGACAAGCTTTCGATGATTCAGACTATGAAAGGTGTGTAGATGGTGGCAAAAGCTTGGGTTGACACTTTGTTTGCCATTTAATTCCTACAAGGGTGAGGGTGTAAGGTGGAAATGGAGGTTTGGTGGTGGAGATAGTAGTGGAAGAGAAATGAGAATAAGAAGAAGGTAAGAGTTGTTGTGTAAAATTGGGAAGAGAATGAGTGGATTAAATAGGAAGTAATGGGGAAATGGAAAATTTAAATTGTGAAAGATGATTGGTGGGTAGAAAAAGTTGGGGATTGATGAGTTGGAAAGTTGAATTGGGAGAATAAATGAATGGGGAAGAGTAAAAGATGAATTGGTAGAAAAAGTTGGGGATTGCTCATACTGCTGCTAGACTTACAATCTTTGACGGGGAAAAACAGAAACAAAGGGAAAACAACACTATCAGAAAAAATTAAGCATGAAAATGGGTTCGGTCGACCGAGTGTATTCATTCGGTCGACCGAACAAATAGGTTCGGTTGCCCGAGACCTCTTCTCCGCTTTCCTACTTCAATTTCCTGGTAGCAGACATATGCAGCTAATCTACAAGACTCTATAGACAGAAATAAAAATTTGAAAAACAGAAAAACGAAATAATTAAATAAACTTATTTAAACAATAATTGGACCATTGATTCCCCGGCAACGGCGCCAAAAACTTGATTGGGGGTCAAGTTATAAAAATAACTCGATGCCTAAATAACCAACTAGCAAGTGAACTAGGTTCAATCGTAGCATAGCTAGATAGAGTCGAGGTCGATCCCACAGGGAATCAAATTGTGGATCCTAAAGTTTAAATAACCAATTTATTTATTTCGTTTAACAACGGTGGTCTACGACCAACAAGGGTACTAGAAAAGAATCACAAACTCAGACATATAGAAAAATAACGTAATTAACCTCCCAATTATAGTCTTTATCGTTTGGACCTAAACAATTTATAGAATAAACAAGACTTATTAACTATCAATCCGTTTGTATCTATTTCGTATTGGATACGGGAGTCATCCTCTTAAACTTGACTTAGCACCCGTTAGGTCGCTAGATCACTGTGCTACATTACGTGACTTCGCCTTTTAATGCCTCCGTCTCATATAACTCACACGCTTACGACACTAAGGATGCCGATATTAATCGTACACCTCGCTGCAGAGCAACGTTCCTATGGTTAGGCGTGCTTTATACTTCCTAAACGATTACTCAAGCTTTAGTCCAACTAGCAATTACCAAGTTATAGTCTCATGCTAATCTCACGACGTGTATAATCAGTGCGCGCAATTCCCAAATATAAACCTACCTAGATAACGCTGAACGTCCGTGAAGATCAATTCATAAGCCCACCTAAGAGTTTTATATTGGTATTTCCCTTTTTACACGTTTTAATTAAACTAAGCGAGTAACGTAGCCATAGCCATACCTACTAAGATGATAAATTCAACTGGGTCAACCTAACCATAAAGACGTGGCTAAATTAACAGGACGAATGGGCCTCGGTCGACCGAATAAAAGGCCTCGGTCGACCGAATGGTGACACTCGGTCACCTGAATAATTCTATCCCAGATTACATCTCCGAACGTATATCTTAGCGTTTCTCATACAATACGGATTAAAACAACAATTCGTCAAGCTATTATATAAATAGATCTAGATACACGGTAATCAAACAACGTAAATTCATACATAGATACTAGGTAGAGGAGTAGGGTATGTGATCCTCATAGACAAGGCATCGCCACCTCCCTAACGTCATAGCCTAGATCTACATCATCTAACTATGAATAATCAACTCAAATGATAAAACCATAATTGGGGAAATTAATTACAGAAAATAAAGAAGGCAAGAAAATATACAAGGGCTTACATATTGAAAACCCTAGAAATCTTCAATCCTACTCTCTATGATTGCTGTATTGTTGTATATGAGTTGTTGGTGTGTATGGTATATGAGAATTACTAAGGACATAGTGTTTATATAGAACACTGGCCGACCTTGGAAAACCGACTTAACTCAGAATTACTAAACCCTAGCCGCCTTAATAATGTGTTGGATCTTCTGCCGGGCTTGTGGGCCGCTCGGTCGACCGAATGGACATGCTCGGTCGACCGAATGGACATGCTCGGTCGACCGAATGTCTTCATACGGTTGGGCTTCTTTTCCCTTTGTACTGGGCCTACTGTATCATCTGCAATTCTATTAAATCTTCTCCGAAGTTTATCCATTCTGCTCCCGAAATAGCTCACCGCAAACATTGCATAAAATACGGTTTGTAATATCAAATAATATACTAAAACATCAAAATACATAATAATGAATCGTAACTCAGTACATTTGTAAATTAAGCATATTACCACTTATTATTACTCTATTAAAGCTCTTTTAAACTAGAATCGGGGATAAAGATCATAGAATAATGGGCACAAAATGACCGTTATCACCTGCCCTGCAGACTCGGGAAGCTTGTGGAATTCAAGCATTCTGAGTATGACCTGCAGTACTCAGTTAAAATTTTTTTGCCTGCCTTGCAGACTCGGGAAGCTTGTGAAATTCAAGCTTTCTGAGTATGCACTGCAGCACTCAGTTAAAGTTTGGCCTGCCCTGCAGACTCGAGAAGCTTGTGTA
This sequence comes from Gentiana macrophylla, assembly GCA_026214975.1. NCBI lineage: Eukaryota > Viridiplantae > Streptophyta > Magnoliopsida > Gentianales > Gentianaceae > Gentiana > Gentiana macrophylla. Next base: position 127,791,280 of record CM047810.1, on the reverse strand, counting down.
ATTCAAGCTTTCTGAGTATGACCTGCAGTACTCAGTTAAAGTTTATTTTCCCTCATATGGGTGATACATAACAACATAATACATCGTAAGAAAAAAAGAATTTTATTAGAATCTGCATTGATGCATGGTTACATCGTTTATTGAAAATAAAAGGCTGAGCTAAAAAGTAAAGCAAGCAAGTCTGGCACCTGTCCTAGACATAAAATTTCCTAAGATTATTTGCATTCCAACTGCAAGGTATTCTTCTACCTCTTTCATTGGCTAGCTGATATGAGCCCTTTCTATGAACTTTGACAACCTGAGAGGGGCCTTCCCAGTTTGGGTAGAACTTGCCCTGAGGTCCTTGCCTGCTGACCTCATTCTTTTGCAGCACCAGATCTCCTTCTTTGAAGTAGGCGTGCCTGACTTTTGAGTTGTAGTACTGAGATACCTTCTGTTTATATTTGGCCATTTAGATGTAGGCCACTTCTCTGGCTTCTTCCAAGTCATCCTTGGCTTGCCTGAGTTCACTGTCTTGATCTGGGCGGTCATGGAGCTCGGTCCGCGGAGAGGGGAGTCCAATTTCTGCCGGGATGACTGTTTTGCATCCATATGCCAAGGAGAAAGGTGTTTCGCCGGTTGCCGAGGTTGGCGTAGTCCTGTATGCCCAGAGTATGTAGGGTAAATGTTCAACCCAATTCTCTCCTTCCTCTTCCAACCTCTTTTTTAGACCGACCTTGACTTGTCTGTTAGTTTGCTCTACCTGGCCATTAGCTTACGGATGGCCAACGGACGTAAATTGCTGGGTTATTCCCAGATAAGCACACCATGACCTGACTATTCTGTCTTCAAATTGTGTTCCATTGTCCGAGATCAATATCTTAGGTATTTTATATTTGCAGACAATACTCTTCTATAGAAATTTTTGGATGGCCCTGCCAGTGATGGTAGTTAGGGCTTTGGCCTCTACCCATTTAGTAAAATAATCGACGGCCACAACGAGGAACCTTATATTTCCTAGGGCCTGAGGAAGAGGTCCGACCAGGTCTACCCCCTATTGATAGAAATGCCAAAGGGAAACTATAGGAATCATTTCCTGTGATGGTTGATGAGTCTAGTTATCATGCACCTGGCATGACTTGCATCTCCTGACTAGTTCTCTTGCATCAGCCTGCATGGTGGGCCAATAGTACCCAAATAATCGACATTTTCTGGCCAGGGTCCGTGCGCCCGCGTGATTCCCACAGATACCGAGGTGGATTTCTCTAAAGATATAGTTTCCTTCTTCGTTCGAAGCACATCTGAGCCAATGTGATGTAAAAGATCGTCTATATGGAACTTCATCGAAAAGGGAATACATGCTTGCCAGAAGCTTCATCTTTTGGGCCTGAGACTTGTCAACCGGTAGGATGCCATGCTTAAGATAGGACACTATAGGGTCCATCCACGTAGCTTGTTGACTGACTAGCTGCACCTCGCTCTGGATATAGCTACGCTCGTCTAACTGTTCTACTAGAAATTTTTTATTAGAGAAGAAATTAGAGGCCAGTTTGGAGAGGGCGTCAGCTTTCTTATTCTGAGACCGAGAGACCCGCTCGATCTGGATTGACTGGAAGTTCTTGAGGAAGGCTTGGGCCACTTCCAAATATTTCCTCATTGATTCTTCCTTCGCTTCATACTCCCCTTTGACATGATTGACTACCAGTTGTGAGTCACTGAATACTTGTAAGTTAACAGCACCGAGCTTGTTGGCCAGTCGGAGTCCTGTAATCAGAGATTCATATTCTGCCTCATTGTTAGTAGCGTTGAACTGAAAATGTAGTGCGTATGAGAACTCTTCTCCTTTTGGACTTATGAGCAGGAGGCCTGCCCCTGCCCCTAATTTTCCAGCTGCCCCATCCACATACAGGGTCCAGAGCTCGGTTTGCCCGACTAGGTGATCTTTCTCAATATCCACTGAAATCCCTTCAGCTAAGAAGTCTGCTAAAGCTTGAGCCTTGATAGCAGTTTGGGGCTGGAAGTCTAAGTCATATTCTGTGAGTTCTATGGCCCATTTGGCTAGTCTACCAGAGGTGTCAGGCCATGTCAGTATCTGTCGTAAGGGCTGGTCGGTCACCACTGTTATCGGATGTGCTTGAAAGTATGGCCTCAGTTTCCTCGAAGCGTGTACCAAAGCCAGAGCTAGTTTCTCTGCGTTGGTGTACCTAACTTCTGGTCCATGCAAGGCCCTGCTTACATAAAACACTGGTTTCTGTACACCCTCCTCTTCTCTGATTAGGACCGCACTGACCGCCTCTTCAGCAACTGCTAAGTATATTAACAAAGTTTCTCCTTCCTAAGGAGATGTCAGTGTTGGCAGCTCGGCCAAATAAGCCTTAAGATCCTCGAATGCTATTTGGCTGTCCTCATTCCACTGGAAAGGACTTGTTCTCCTGAGGACTTTGAAGAAGGGTAAGGCACGCTGTGCCAGTCTGGATAGAAACCTGTTCAGGGCCGCCATACGCCCTGTCAGTCTTTACACCTCTTTGATTTTCCTTGGAGGTGGCATTAACCTTAATGCCTCGATCTTGTCGGGATTTGCCTTGATACATTCCTTGGAAATCATGTAGCCCAGGAACTTACCCGACCTACCCCCAAATGTACATTTCTTGGGGTTCAACTTCATCTGATTCTGTCTAAGCGTGTTGAACACTTCTCTGACATCTATCATGTACTGATCAAGAGATCTGCTCTTGATCAAGAGGTTGTCCATATAGACCTCCATGCATCTTCTAATATGTTTTTCAAATATCTTATTCACTGCTCTCTGATAAGTGGCCTCGGCGTTCTTGAGCCCGAACGACATGGTGACATAACAGAAGGTACCCTGCATGGTAATAAATGCAGTATTTTCTGCATCCTCCGGGTCCATGGCTATTTGATGGTACCCCTTATATGCATCCAAAAATTCAAAGATTTCAAAACCCACAGTTGAATCAACTAACCTGTCAATCTGAGGGAGTGGGTAGCAATCCTTAGGACAAGCTTTATTCAAGTCGGTGAAGTCCACGCACATTCTCCAGCTTCCGTCTAGCTTCTTCACCAGTACTGGGTTGGCTAGCCAGCTCGGGTACACCACTTCCCATATGATTCCTCCTAGAAGCAGCTTCTCTACCTCTTTCTGAATGGCGTCCATTCTGTCTTTAGCAAACTGTCTTTTCTTCTATCTGACTGATTTCCTTCTCGGGTCAACATTGAGTCTATGGAGAGCCAGCTCGGGTGATAGACCCGGCATGTCCTCTGTCTTCCAAGAGAACACATCTCTGAACTCTTTTAGTACTTTGATGAGTTCTTCTTTTAGCTGTTCTGGGATCCATGATCCCACACTTACAGTTAAATCCTTTTGACCTTCCCACAAGCCGACTGCTTCAATTTTGTCTTCCAAAGACCAACTCTCTTCCTCTTCTGGGAGTAATTCTTCAATAGAGACCTGCTGCACCAAAATTTTTCCACTAACGGTGGCCGTGTAACAGCTCCTGGCTGTCTCCAAGTCACCCTTGAATTCTACTGACCCCTGTAATGTTGGAAACTTCATACTTATATGAGCTGGAGAGATTACCGCTCGGAGATCTATGAGCGCATGTTGTCCTATGATAACGTTGTAGGCTAAGGGTGCCTTGACGACAACATAATCCACCATAAGGGTCCTGTCCCTTGTTTCCTACCCAAAAGTGGTCGGCAGTCGAATCATGCCCATTGGGTGGACAGGAGGTCCTGCAAACCCAAATAGCGGGGCCGAGACCGGTGTCAGCTCGGCATCCTGCATCTTCATTGATCGAAAAACGATGTAGTACAGTACATTGACCGCACTACCTGTGTCGACATATATACGCTTCACCGTAAACTTGTTAATTATCACCTGGATAACTACCCCTCGTTGTTTATGACTAAAGGCTAAGGGTCTCGAGGACCGTATATTACCTCTCCGGACAATCTTTGTCTTTTGCTAGAATCTAGGGGGTAGCCGACCTGCTACCGTCCTTTTCACCGGGTCAGGAAGAGGTGCTCGGGCAGCCCGAGATTGTGTTGATAGTGTTGATGGGACGATTGTCGATCTTTCCGTCGGGACCCGGGGATTGATCCCTTCTACGTAGGTAGTCGTCCTGTCTCCCTCGGTCTTGGCCAAAGTTCCCTCTTTTGAACTCCCTTCTCCCTATGGGTTCTTATTCTGTGATCGGTCTATGACCTAATCCAATTTCCCTTCCATGACTGCGGCGTCAATATCCCTCTGCAAGTCCCTGCAATGCTCTGCATCGTGTCCAATATCTTCATGGTACTTGCAGTATTTGGTCTGATCTCTCTTCTCCCGAGGACCTTTTAGGGTGGAGGGACTCGGGCAATGCCTTTTCTTTTCATTATAGCGAGGACCTGCTCATGTGACCTGTTTAAGGGGATGAAATCCCGTTCCTAAAGTGCTCCTTTTTTTCCCAATCGGTCGGATATAGGCGCGGCAACTCGGTCCCATACTGGCTTGCATTTTCTGTCAGACCTATCATTAGACTTATCTTTCTTGGACCCCTCTGCTTCCTTTTTAGGCGGTTAGCCTCTTCACCCTGGCAAAACCTGTAAGCGAAGTCCATGCATTCTTCCTTAGATCGTGGAAGTTTGCTGTTTAATTTGGCGTATAACCGACCCTCTCGTAGACCTGCTACGAAGGTAATTAATAGATGCTCCTATACATTCCTGACTTGCCTTGATTCTTCATTGAACCTTTTCAGGTATTGTAACGCGGACTCCTCCTTCCTCTGCCGGATCGTACGAAGGTAGGTGGCGTTCCTTTGAAAAGGCTTGGCTGTGACGAACGCTTGCAGGAACTTCTTAGCCAGAGTCTCAAAGTTGGGGATTGAGTGGGGTGGCAATTTCTGGAACCACTCACGGGCTCTGCTAGTAAGTAAGGCCGGGAAGGCTTTGCACTTCAGCTCCTCTGCAACACAATGAAGATTCATATGTGTCAAATATTGAAACAAATGATCTTGAGGGTCCTTTGTTCCATCGTCCGGCTCTAACTTGGGGATCTTGAATATATCTGGACATGGATAGTTCAAAATCTGTTCTGAGAAAGGAGACTCGAACGACAGATCGTCTGATTTCCGACCTAAAATTCCATCGAGCTTTGCTCGGGTAGCCTCCTGGGCTTGAGTATTCACCTTCTTTTTCCAGGCAGTGGATGTGGAAGATAACGTATCCGCCTTGTCGTCTCTACGCGTCTGGGTGGTATTGGGAGCATTGTTTTCCGGTTCTTCTTCCTCTTGTCCTTTTAGGGCTAGCCCCAGTATGCTTTTAAACGCTGCCATATCGAGATTTCGCAAGGCCTCTAGCAAGGCTTGTTGAGCAGGATCTACCAGGACTTCTTCTTGATGAGTTTGATCCTGGCAGGTGGCTGCGTTTGGATCTATCTCGCCGGTACCTGTTTGGCCAGCCGCAGCTGCGGTGGGATCAACTCCATGGGTTTGGGTCTTTTTTCCAGTATTCTTCGGGGGTGCCATTTCTTGTTCTTGATGAGATCGCTGAGAGAGGCCCTTCTTCTAGCGCCAATTGACGAAGCTGGATCTCGTCAAGTGTATAATCCGGGTCTAAATACTCTAGAACGACCTACCAAGAACCGTTAAGAATGGAGATGGAGATTATGAGGTGATTTAGACTGAGCCTGAGAGTTAGTTCCTCCCAAGTTGCCTACGTATCCAATGTATGTAATTGGAATCAAGTCTTTCGTAGTTCCTTAGGGTAGTTTATATATGGAGGCGTCTCGCCCCCTTTTCTTGTTGGACAAGTATAGGATTCTTAAACACTAAGGATCATTACGTGTATATCTTTTATTTAAGTGATAAATACGCCTGCATTAAACCACAAGATATGTATCCTATAAATCAGGGTTCTCCCATCGTTAGCCGATTATACAAGCATGTGCTTAAATTACCCTTATAAGGGAAAGCCCTGACGTCCTGCATCAGGCTCCTCAGACCGTCTTGACCAAGGTTACCCGACCCCCCATTATGACCGAGCCGCTCTGCGGTGGGCAGGTCGGGCAAACTGAGATCGACCTCCCGCTTGGGGTAAGGTTTGATCTGTATGGGTCCCCTGGCCCCAATATTCTTCATGTACTTATTACAAGGCCACTCTTTGAGCGACACGTGGTGAGGTTTACTCTGGCCATCATCACCCATGTTAATGACGGTAATTTATCGTCAAATCCACCGTTAATACGGAAAGTTACATAAAATTAGGAGCAAAAGGTGAACCATAAATGGCTAGAATCATATCTTCAAGCCTACAATTAGGGTCAGCCGCAATTTCTATGCAGCAAAGGATCAAATTCTAGATCTATGGTAATAAGGTAATTATTGAGGTAAAATTTTACTCGTTTAATTTATTATATAATGATCAATTGTACCATATAATTTTATTATTATATGTGAGATGGATACAATTTTTTATTGAATGTTATATATGCTAATGATGTTGACAACATCAATACAATGACGGTTCAAATCAAGATCACAATGATATTATAATATATATCTATCAATTTGATACGAAGCCTTGAAGGCTAAGTATTTAATGCAATAGCATTTTGTCTTTTTGACTATTTTGAAAATAGTATGATCACATGAAGATGATCAATTCTTGAACGAGCATATAGATGGATTTTATGTCTATCAGTAAAGATCTCAAAAGCTCAAAAAAGTGAATATGCAATTCACATAAATGGACATGTCAAAGAAAAAAAAACAAGCGATGAATGTGAATATGAAATTCACATATTTGAATGTCGGATATGCCAAATACTCGTAAGAGTGTGTCATTCACAGAGGACATGAAGTCCATTGAAAAAGACTTGAAAGAGACTTTAATATTTTATACCCTTGAAGATTGAAAATAGACCACAAATGTGGGATATGAAAGCAAATAACTTGTTGATGAAAAACCATGAGTCCCGTCCTATTGGTGCAAGTGACAAAATCTTCAAATTTTGGCCATTTTGGTGCAAGTCCATTCCCTGAAGTGAATGCGACAAAATCTTCAAATTATGGCTGGCCATGAATGCGACAAAATCTTTCAATTATGGCTGGCCATTTTGGCGCAAATTTTGGCCAGTTTGGCGCAAGTCCGACAAAATTGCCATTTTGTCGCAAGTCCCTGAAGTGAATGCGACAAAATCTTCAAATTTTGGCAGGCCATTTTGGCGCAAATTTTGGCCATTTTGGCACAAGTCCGACAAAATTGCCATTTTGTCGCAAGTCGCTGAAGTGAATGCGACAAAATCTTCAAATTTTGGCTAGCCATTTTGGAGAAGTCGTGGTCGCGATGGAGATCGTGGTAGAGGCCGTGGTCCTGGAAAATATGTTTGCTATCACATTGACAATCATGACATAGTCAAGGCCAATTAATTGATATCAGCCAATATTTTGGTTGATATGCCACTATGTGACAAATAGAAAAGGCTTAAAAGCCAGCTATTAATTGAGACAAGGCCAGAAATTATTTGAGGGAAGGCCAATATTTTGGTTGATATGCCACTCTGTGAACTGGTGTTTGGTTAATATGCCACTATGTCAACTGGAGGTTGTGGGTTTATTTTAGTTGATTTTGATATGGCACTGATATCACAACTTGAAGTTAGTTGGTGTCTGTTAGATTGTGTCATTTTTCTCGATGGTTGGTAATTCCTCTTTAGTTTAAGTTGTGGTATGTAATTACTCTAAGTTGACGCAGTTTTGATGGTAATTTCGATTTTAGTAATAAAATGATAATATGGCAATATTAAGTGAACTTGAAATGGTAGCTATATTGAAAATGATACGGGTTAATGTGAAACGGTAGCTGCATTGAAAGTGATATGATACGGGTTAATGTGTTATAATAATAAATTATAGATCCAAAACTCTTTGTTTTAAGATGCTCTACACTTAGTCTATTAATAAGACTTTATTCTATTTTGAATATTTTTTAAATGATCGTTTTGATTTTCGCTTATGGCTCAATAAAATGATTAAATGTGTTGAGCTTAAAATGTATCTTTAGATGCCAATTTTCGTGAGCATCTTAGTTGATACACCTATTGCATAAGAATAGATTTACACAGTTTCAATCGATATTCTCAATTTGTATAAAATCGATTTATACTAATACAATTTTCTAACCAACGACGAAGATTTCTTCAATATACAATTCATTTCTATCATATTAATTCACTAAAATATTTTAGAATTTGATAGACTATTACTTAATTCTTAGAAATATTTTGAACTCATTATTTTAAAAGTTGAACGTATTATCATTTAGATCAAATCATTTTTAATACTAAGTTTTATGTAACGCATGATTTATCTAATGTGGGAAATTGAAGTTAGGGTTTGGATATCGGAATTTTTTACAGTCGGAAGATTGAGGACGGAGTTGAAAACCGAACACGTGTTTATATTTTTCGGTTAAAGCTCTTTTGCACTTTCTTCTTTCTATTTTTTATCATAAATATCCCTTTCGTTAGCCCTGATCCTAGCTTAATATTACAACCCTTCAAGTGATGCTCGATCGTACTAGACTTTGATTGACCTCGATTAGTGGAGATGTTTATGAAGTATAAGCCTATGGTGTAACCTCGGTACATTAAACGTCTATAATTTAAGCCGGTCGTTGGTGATAAATGTCGAAGAAGCTATACACACACACATTCTTTTTCTCAATACAAAGTTGAACTTAAATCCTAGGCATTTGTGTCAATTACTTGTGTTTTACCATTCCAATTCTTTTAGACTAAATGTATGATAGCAATGTTGACTCCATCTTTATCTTTCAATCGCTCATCTTTGATCGAGGGCGAGCAAACGCTAAGTAGGGGGTAGTTGATGAGAGTCAAACTGGCTATCATTTTCTATGTGATTAGACCCCATTTATACCTTGTTTTATATGTTTTATGATACATTTGGTTGTATTTTGATGTATTTACACCTTGGTTATCATTTCGGGACCTAGGACGTAAAGTCCGGGATTCTCGGTCTTTTTCGGTGTATTTACTATACTCTCGGTCACCCTAGTGTCCTGTAGGGATTACATGTGGTATTTGTTGTGATTTTGTACAGGACTTAGGTGTTCGAGATGTCCGGAAGGTGAGATACGAGGATTGGAACGTGTGCCCGAAGCTTAAACGTTCAAACGGATCAAAACTCGTTGGTACTACAACCATACCTTCCATTGATCTGCATTTTGATCCACCATAGACGCATTTTATGGGCTGGAAATCTTCATGAAAATTGTATACAATTGAATCATCTTTCCAACATAACTTGAATTACTCGATTTGGAGGTCTACACACAAAGTTATGGCCGATTTACTGAGGGTGTGTCAGCTAGGCGCGCGCCTGAGAAATGCTAGGCGTACACCTAGTAGTTAAATTGGTCCAGAATGTTTCAGTACGTGTGTACATCTCCGGAGTCCAAACCCTAACCTCAACTTCATAATATACAATACTACACAACACTTTTAGTCCCTTTTTGGACTTAAATCAAACTATAAATATGTACATTTACCACTTCTGTTTCTTTTATTTTCTTTTCTTTTTCTTCTTTTTTTTTCTTCTTCTTACATCAAAATTCCGAACAAAACCGAAACCGACACATTGTTACACACCTCGTACCGAATAACTCGTAAATTACGACTTCATACCATTACTTGCGTCTCAACAATACCTCGCAACATCGTAAAAATGTGCAGAACTAACAAGCTCAATTGCAAGGTAGTCAAGGATACGTGGATCAAATAAAAGTTAGGGACATCGATTTTCACGGGTTAGTAACACGAAGGCTAGTTCGGGTGGCGGTCTAACCACCACCACAAAAGGCTTAGAGGGTAACATTGGATTAATCGTTTAGGTTGGCCTTTGGCTTTGATCGGGTCAAAATAAATGCCAAAACCGTCATCCCGTACCTAACCACGACGACCTTTCTATTTTGCCTCGAAGTTACTAATATAAGTTCTAGGTAACCGGGTCATTAATAACTACCATAATCGTTCATTAGTCAAGGTGATTCATGAAGTCGAAGCTAACGTGATAGGACTATTCCATTCTCAATACAAGATCCCAACTCAAATGAAATGCATTCGTATAATCACAATATGTTCAATCAAAACAATATCAAAAGGCTCAATGTATCAAAACCAATGTCAAAGGCATCAAAATTTCTAAAAATGACCCATTTACACCCAAGGGATAAAAATCTCTAAGAATAACTCGTTCCACATGAAACCGAAACATTGAAGCTAAACCAACCACCCCTACTTTAAAACCAAACACGAATGATAAGGGTAGAAAAGTTAGCTTACAACCGGAAAAATACGCGAGTACGATCATGTGGCATCCATAAAATGAACTCCCAGGGTACCTATACTTTAAAATATACACAACCAACACCAAAGGTGTACAAGTATGGAGTATAACACAATGAAACTACCCGGATTACCACAACTCATCAAAACCAAAAAAACACCACACTAACCCCCCAAAACACACTTCTTCGAGTTATATAACAACAAAACTTACCCGAAGTATCAAAATAGAAACTAAAGAAACACAGTGAAACACGAGGGGAAAGAAAAGCATTAAAAACACATTCTGAGTTTAGAGTCCTCAGCTCGACTTTCTACCCCCAACTATGTCAAGGATAGATATACCAAAGGAGAGCAAACTGTTGCTTCTCCCTAGAAAAATCGTAGGAATTGAGCACCCCCTGAAAATGAAACAAAATAAATACGGGGCTCAATCCCCACCACCACGACTGGTTCGATGAATTCGTTGCACAGAACAACGAACTCACTTTCCCTGAACTAAGACATATACCAACCAACAACGACTCTAGCTCCAAGTATGAACATTTTGGCTCAATATCAACAACAAACTCAATAGGGTGCACCCCCGTAGGTATAACAGCAGGGCTAAACAAAGATGGAATAGGTGATTCAATAGAAACAAGATTCATACCATCCTCGTAGCATTCCTCCGGGGTAACTTCAAGCAAAGTCTCACGTTCTCTCCTCTCAAACTCCTTGAACAGTTGTTGCACTTTAAGCTCCAAGTTTCGTATGGCTGTTTGTATTGTGATAACGGTCATTTTGTGCCCATTATTCTATGACCTTTACCCCCGATTCTAGTTTAAAGGAGCTATATTAGAGTAATAATAAGTCGTAATACGCTTAATTCACATATGTCGAGAGTTACGATTCATTATTATGTATTAAGAGGTTTTATTATATTATTTGATATTACAGACTGTATTTCACGTTATATTTGTAGTAACTCATTTGGGAGCACATGGATGGACTTCGGAAAAGCTTTGATGGATCACAGACAAGTTCAGGAGGCCCAAGATAGAAAAGAGGAGAAAGCCAGGAGCATGTAAGGCTCGGTCGACCGAGCCCATGCATTCGGTCGACCGAGTGGGCCTATAGTCCAAAGGAAGTTCGGCACATTAATTGAGTCGGTTAGGGTTCAGAATGTCGGCATTTTTAAGTCGGTTGTCTATGACGGCTGAGGCTCTATATAAACACAAGTCCTTTGTATTTTTTAAGAGGCATTCATCAACATTATTTCATACTTACAAATAAACACATAAGGATTCTTTAGGCTTGTGGAGGTTGCAAGGGTTGCAAACATGTAAGCCCTAGTTTATCTTCTTGTTTTCTTTTTAGTAATCAATTTCCCAATTATGCTTTGATTATTTGAGTAGGTATTCATATCTAGATGATGTAGATCTAGGATATGACGTTAGGCGGCGTGGCGATACCTTGTCTATAAGGATCCCAAACCCTACGTCCTCTACCTAACGCTCTACGGATGAATCTGTGTTTTAATTTATGTGTATTTAGATTAGTTTATATGATGTCCTGATAATTCGCTATATAATCCGATTTGTATATGAAACGCCGAAAATATGTTCGGGATGTAAATGCAGGAGTTAGACTCTCGGGTGACCGAGGTGTGTCACTCGATCGACCGAGAGCACCTATTCGGTCGACCGAGAGTTAGCAAACCTGTTTTCATCATCATTAATCGATCACCACGCTTTTATGATTAGGTTAGCTTAATTGAATCTGTTATCTCAGTAGGTATGGCTATGGCTACGTCACTCACTTGATTTAATTAAAACGTGTAAAAAGGAAATCCCGGTGTAAAACTCTTAGGTAGGCTTATGAATTGCTCTTCGGACTTTCAGCATTATCTAGGTAGGTTTATATTAGGGAATTGCGCCGCACCTTGATACACGTAGATCGTAAACTAGCATGAGACTATAACTTGGTAATTGTTAGTTGGACGAGAGTTTGAGTGATCGTCTAGGAAGTACGCCTAACCAAAGGAATGTTGCCTGGACGAGGTGTACGGTTAATATCGGCATCCTTAGAGTAGTAAGCGTGTGAGTTATATGAGATGGAGGCACCAAAAGGCGAAGTCACGTAACAATACCACGTTGATATAGTGACTACCGGTGCTACATCAAGTTGTGAGGATGACTCCGTAGCCAATATAAAGAGATATGAACGGATTAATAGTAGATGAGTTTTGTTGTCATATAAATTATCTAGATCCAAATGATTATGGTTATGATTGGGCAGTTGATTACGTTATGTGTTTACATGTTGTTTATATGTTTGAGTGTGTCTTTCTTTCCTCGTACTTTATGTTGGTCATAGACCGTATTTGTTCAACGAAGTAACTAGTTGACTATTTAAGTAGGATCCACAAATTGATTCTCTGTGGGATCGACCTCGACTCTATCTAGCTATACTGTGATTGGACCTAGTTCACTTGCTAGTGGTTATTTAGGCATCGAGTTAGTAATTTAACTTGACATTCCATCAAGTTTTTGGCGCCGTTGCCGGGGAATCAATGGTCCAGTTGCTTAAATAATCTACTTGATTATTTCGTTTTTGTTTCTGTTTTCTTTTGCAAGTCAAAAAAAAAAAAAATATATATATATATATATATATATATATATATATATATATATATATATATATATATATATATATATATATAATAATAAACAAATAAATAAATAAAAGAAAAAGTTATATATGTATTCTGTATGTTCGGTCGACGAACGATGTCACTTTCGATCGACCGAGCCCTTAATTGTTCTATATTATCCGACAAGATCTTGCTTTCCCTCTGTTTCTATTTTTCCTGTCGTCAAGAGGTTGTAAGCCTAGCGATGCGAGTAATCGTCTTGATCGCTAGTTTATTGACCGTTTGTTGTTTTTCAAATATTGCGATAATTGGACTAAAATCACTCACATAACCTGCTTCAAGATCAAGAAAATGTCATCAAACGACTTTACCAAAGACCAAGAAGAAGTCAAGGTTTCTGAACAAAAACTACACCAAGGAAGCCACGACACCGAAGCTCATGGAAAGGATAGAAAAGATGAAAGCGAAAATCCGAGAGGCGAGGAAATCAAGAGAGGCTAAAGAAGCCTATTGGCAAAAAGGTATGTCTATTTTGAATCCAGAGGAAATCTCTTCGGTTTCTGATTCAGCTTTAGATTATGATGATTACATGTCCGAGATAGAATCTGAGTCAGAGGGTAGCACAGCTATGAAGAGTCCTGTTGTCATCTGTTCTAGAGATGAAACATTGATTAAAGACGAGTCTCGACTGATGCCAAAGTTAGCAGACCCAGGAGCTTTTATGGTTGGAGTAACCCTAGAACAAACCCATCTAGGTTTAGCCTTGATTGATTCCGGTTCAAGCCTTAATATCTTTCCTAAAAGCCTTTGTGATAGGAATGTCATTTTAACACCCACTAACACCCCGCTCCAAGTTAGATTAGCGGATGGAACTAGGACAATCATGACTGGGAGACTGAACAACATGATTATTGGTGTGGGGCAATTACGGTTTAAGATAGACATAGTGGTAATGGAAATCGAGGAACATCCTGAATGCCCAATCATTTTGGGTAGATCGTTTATCAACACCGCTAGAGCTTTCATGCGGATGACCAGACATGAGATAGTATTGTTTGACGCTAAAGGTTCTGAGTGTTATGGGATAACAAATCCGAATTTCCCTGTACCGGCAAGTGTGAATGTGTTAGAAGTAGTTGGTTCGGAAAAGCTTGATGCCACTCAAAGTCTAGGAAAAGATGCTGATGATAATGTCGATGATAAAGATGAGAGGGAAGTCCTTACTATTCTAAGTCGGAATAGGTCAGTTCAGCCTGCACCAGCCCTGACCAATGTTGAAGCTGTAGACCTACCTAAGGATAGGAGGACCAGAGCGAAGAAACGAACTAGGAGAGTTCGTAACAAAAGCTCGTCGAAATCAGAGACAAATCCAAAAGTAGGCGCTTGTCGGATGGTCAATTCATTTGTCTTTTCATTGGTGAAAACCCAAGGAAGGGCACTCGTAGAAAAGGGCGGTCAAACTTTTTCGGTGAAAGCGGGCGGGTGAAAGCCTGGCAAGTCAAGAAGCGATGTTTTAGAGTGATATTTTTTGGAAGTCGAGCTACCGACTTAAACTGTAGAACTATTTCTATCCTTCGTTATTTTTATTTTTTATTTTATATTTTTTTTTATAAATAAAAGTAGCATGAAACGATAAGAAGTTTTTTTCTATTTTGCCATGTTCAATGATTTGTTGAGTTAAGGATGTGCAAAATAATTTTTTTATTCGAATCGTTTTATGTGAAGTGAAGCGTCGCAATTGAATCTTTGTAAAAAATTGTTGATTAAGGAAATGATAATGCGTTATTTTACAAATGCTTAGACCAGTTGTTTGATTTATTTATGATAAGAATGAGGTTGCTTTTATGCTTGAGACGACCTATTGGTTAGAAAATTTTTGCGGTGAGAGTGAAATAATACATTTTGGCAATCATTATATATTGTAGTTATTTTACGGTATGTGTCAAATTTATTAAAATGGTCAACACCATTAATTTCTACACATCCCCACTCACCTTTCCTCTTCCCAACCTTTCACCTTTTTCTCTTCCCAACCTCTTTATTATCCTAATTCAAATTTTCAAATTCCACCTTTCCACCTCATCAATCCCCAACAACTTTTCTACACCAATCACATTCCATTTTTCAAACTCCATTTTTCTATTTAACCCACCATCCTCTCTTTCATTTTCCTCATCCTTTTCCCAATTCCTTCATCCCACTTCTCCATCTCTCTTTTTCCCCACACCCTAGTAGAAATCAAATGGAAGTGTTCCAAAAATCTTCATCCAATTAACCATTTTTCCCTCACCTTTGAAATTCCTGAAGGATTTTGCTCCAGATCAACCAAATTAAATCATCAGGCGTCTGAGGAGCCGAAATCCACCGTTTCAGCCGTTTCATCACTCGGTCAACCGAGTACTTACTCTCGGTCGACCGAGAGTACCCCTGCCGCCGCCGTCCTCTTCTTTGCCAAGATTCTGTGAGGATGCCACCAAGAAGACGCAGAGCCGCCCAGTTTGTGGCTGTGGAAGGCAATATTCCAATGATCAACGGGGTACCACAATTCGCGAGTCGGGAGGTATATTCTTCGTTTACTAATCATTTCGTTAATGCCCCCGTACATCGAGCTCGAGGTCTAGATTTGGAAAATTATGGAGACGAGCTTCTATAATTGGTGGAACGCTATCAATGGCGTGATGTCGTAGCACCTCCTGGCCGAGTCAACGTCAACTGGGTAAGAGAATTTTATGCTTATTTACGCGTACACCCCGACACCAATATCGTACATATTCGTGGCCGACCAATTGTAATTTCTCCGGGTACGATTAATGCTTATTTTGGGGTGGATGTCTCGGAGGACGGGCCAGAGTATATGGCTACGTTTGATGGGTCCGATGCTTGGTTGGAGGAAGTTGGAGCCTATCTGGGAATAGAATGGGCGATGGGGAGGTTGCCCGCACATTTGCGAAAAGCAGACTTTAGGAGATGGGAGGATAAGTGCCTTAATCGGCTTATTCGCTCCCAATATATCTTCCCGGCTAAGCATGTATCTACGGTTTATTATACTCATGCCACTCTGCTCTATTGGTTGTACATGGGATGGCCTGTGAATGTGGGGGCATTGATACGCAAGGAGATGACAGACGATGCTCTCAAGCCTCGGCATACCTTACCTTTTGGTTCATTAATCACTACATTCTGTGAGGGAGCTGAGTGCCCGGTGTTAGGCGGCGATTCCTATGTGGAGCCAATGCCTATCCTATCTTTGAGTTCATCGCGTCCCCACCGCTTTGTCGTTCACGGCCACGACCAAGAAGGGGAACCGAGGATGATGCTAACGAAACCGCCCGAACAATTTGCAACTAGCATGGGATTAAGTATTTTAATTTGAGTGTTTGCATTTCCTATAATTATCAAGTTTTTTATTTTGACTCAATTCTACTAGTATGTCGTGTTATATAGAGCAAGTATCTCTGTTTCCTAAATTCGAACTCATGTAATGTTTTGGACGTCTTTGAAATGTATTGAAATGTAATCATTAATTAATGGACTTAAAAATGTTTAAGGAATTTGTTATCATACTTTTACGGTCCCTTTTTGAGATTATTACTTGTTTGGACTAATCATGTAACGAGTTTCAAGTTTTGTTTAAGATATGTGTTGCGTTGATTACTTTTGTGCAAGCGGCCAATGCATGTGCTGTTGAACTTTCTGAATTTCCAAGACTTATTTAACTTCCACGCTTATCCGAGCTAAGTTCCTTTTACGAGCTTGTTATTTCGGTTTTTATACATTGGGGACAATGCATGGTTTAAGTGGGGGTACAAGTCACTTAGCTCAAATGAGTAATTCCATTATATCAAATAATAAATAAAATGAGCAAGAAATTTTAAACTTTTGAACTTAGAATCACATTTACTTTTGTGGGGCCCTGATAATTATATCTAATAAGAAATAACCCATATTTCATGAGTACGTGATCACTTTATACTTCTGCGATTTATTGATTAGTAAACTTAACGATATTCATATCGTCCGTTGCAAGTAGTTGTTTATTATTCAATTATTCAATACCTGAATCGAGTTGTACTCCGCTTGTTATAAAAGGTAAAATTATAATGTGTACATTGCATAGATAATTGATTATGCTTTCCTAGTGTCAAATTTATCGTCTGATGTGTTCCTAAAACTTCTAGCCACAAAAGCTGAGTAATAAGCTTGAGACGTACCTGTGTTTGACAATGTTAAAACACTGGGCTTGTAGTAAGTTACCAAAGTAGCTTCGCGCTTGTGGTAATATTCGATGCTAATATTTGATCTAAGATAGAGGGAAATTCTAAAAAGTTTTCCTTCTTGAGATTGATAGTGTCTGAAAAATATGAAGATATGAAAAGAATATTCAACTCTTCAAGAGGCTTTGAGTAGTACTCGGTCTCCAAGTCCAAAAACCCTATAGATACACTCTCGCTTATTATTCTAGTGCTTGAAAAAATTAAAAGGCTAAGAAGTGAGAATACTGAAGTTGGTAGGTTAAGACTACGAAGTTTGCATAAGCTCTAATCTTGCTACGAATGTTTAAAACTCAATGCACATGCACACAACACATCGATTCATGATGAATAGTGGATAATGGATAACTGATGAGCATAGAGGATATGAGTTGATTCGAGTTTCTTGTGTCAGTATACTGTGACCACTGGAAAGTAGTTATTGGGGAATAACTTGTTGATATTTTGATCGGGACGATCAAAGGCTAAGTGGGGGGTAGTTGATAACGGTCATTTTGTGCCCATTATTCTATGACCTTTACCCCCGATTCTAGTTTAAAGGAGCTATATTAGAGTAATAATAAGTCGTAATACGCTTAATTCACATATGTCGAGAGTTACGATTCATTATTATGTATTAAGAGGTTTTATTATATTATTTGGTATTACAGACTGTATTTCACGTTATATTTGTAGTAACTCATTTGGGAGCACATGGATGGACTTCGGAAAAGCTTTGATGGATCACAGACAAGTTCAGGAGGCCCAAGACAGAAAAGAGGAGAAAGCCAGGAGCATGTAAGGCTCGGTCGACCGAGCCTATGCATTCGGTCGACCGAGTGGGCCTATAGTCCAAAGGAAGTTCGGCACATTAATTGAGTCGGTTAGGGTTCAGAATGTCGGCATTTTTAAGTCGGTTGTCTATGACGGCTGAGGCTCTATATAAACACAAGTCCTTTGTATTTTTTATCATGCATTCATCAACATTATTTCATACTTACAAATAAACACATAAGGATTCTTTAGGCTTGTGGAGGTTGCAAGGGTTGCAAACATGTAAGCCCTAGTTTATCTTCTTGTTTTCTTTTTAGTAATCAATTTCCCAATTATGCTTTGATTATTTGAGTAGGTATTCATATCTAGATGATGTAGATCTAGGATATGACGTTAGGGCAGCGGCGATACCTTGTCTATAAGGATCCCAAACCCTACGTCCTCTACCTAACGTCTACGGATGAATCTGTGTGTTTAATTTACGTGTATTTAGATTAGTTTATATGATGTCCTGATAATTCGCTATATAATCCGATTTGTATATGAAACGCTGAGAAATATGTTCGGGGATGTAAATCTGGGGAGTTAGACTCTCGGGTGACCGAGAGGTGTCACTCGGTCGACCGAGAGCACCTATTCGGTCGACCGAGAGTTAGCAAACCTGTTTTCATCTGTTAATCAGTCACGTCTTTATGATTAGGTTAGCTTAATTGAATCTGTTATCTCAGTAGGTATGGCTATGGCTACGTCACTCACTTGATTTAATTAAAACGTGTAAAAAGGAAATACCGGTGTAAAACTCTTAGGTAGGCTTATGAATTGCTCTTCGGACTTTCAAAGATTATCTAGGTAGGTTTATATTAGGAATTTGCGCGCACACTTGATACACGTAGATCGTAAACTAGCATGAGACTATAACTTGGTAATTGTTAGTTGGACGAGAGTTTGAGTGATCGTCTAGGAAGTACGCCTAACCAAAGGAATGTTGCCTGGACGAGGTGTACGGTTAATATCGGCATCCTTAGAGTAGTAAGCGTGTGAGTTATATGAGATGGAGGCACCAAAAGGCGAAGTCACGTAACAATACCACAGTGATATAGTGACCTACCGGTGCTACATCAAGTTGTAGAGGATGACTCCCGTAGCCAATATAAAGAGATATGAACGGATTAATAGTAGATGAGTTTTGTTGTCATATAAATTATCTAGATCCAAATGATTATGGTTATGATTGGGCAGTTGATTACGTTATGTGTTTACATGTTGTTTATATGTTTGAGTGTGTCTTTCTTTCCTCGTACTTTATGTTGGTCATAGACCGTATTTGTTCAACGAAGTAACTAGTTGACTATTTAAGTAGGATCCACAAATTGATTCTCTGTGGGATCGACCTCGACTCTATCTAGCTATACTGTGATTGGACCTAGTTCACTTGCTAGTGGTTATTTAGGCATCGAGATAGTAATTTAACTTGACCTTCCATCATATTGTTGCGAAGTCATTACGAAACTCTTCAACATGATCTTGGACCAATTTACTCAACTGTTCAACCTTTTTCTCAAGAGCCATCCATTGCTCCGTTGAGATCTCTGATTCCGGAGATGGAGAAGTATCGAGTTGTTGATCAAAGTAACACGGGGCATTATCCCACTCATTTCCATAAGATGCGGCGTATGGGTTGAACTGATAAAATGGTTGTGTTTGGTAACCCATAGCACCGTAATTGTAATATCCGAATGGGTAGGGATATGAGCCGTAATTGTAGTATGGATTCATTATCTGCAAAAACAGGGAAACAACACGAACACAATCACGGTATCTAGTCACTACAACTACCGAAGTAAATGGTGTGACACCTCAACAAAAACAAATAAAACAAACTATACATAAATAAAAAAAATAAAAAAAAAACACCTAATCCTAAGAACTTAACTAACTTACAAGATATCAACCCGATTCCCCGGCAAAGGCTCCAGAAAGCTTGATCCCCGGCAACGGCGCCAGAAAGCTTGATTGGCCTTTTCTAAGTGTCCAATCTCACCGGCGATTATGCCGGGTCAATCGTAGCCTAGAATTGGTGAGTCAAGGTCGTATCCCACGGGAATCTGGTCGAGTACCAAAGTTGATCTCGTTCCTAGTTCAGGTCAACACAAATATTGAACGTGGTGATTTGTCAGATCACCGGTTCTAACACTAAAAAAACACAAAACAAAGATTTAAAACTATATAAAAGAGATAGCTGAGCTATGATCCAATCTAATACTCACAAACCCAAGCCAAATCCCGAGGTATTCTTGATTCACCTAAACGTTCTCGATGTCACAAAGGGTGTCGTTTCCTGGCTCTGAGAATAGACATTATTTCAATAATCTACCCTCCTATGTCAGGTTCAACAGTCCGTTCAACGGATTTAACTAACCTCACACGGTCTACGATTCATGAAACGCTCGACAAGTCAATACAAAACCTCACAACGAAACCGAGTCTGAACAACTCAGTCGGTTTTACACAGTGATCCTAGAACCCTGGTTCTTGTATCCTCTCGCAAAATACATATGTAAAGACGATACGTGTGATACGTTTATTATCAATTCAACAAACAAGATAAGAATAAGTTCTAGAACTATGGTAACATCGAGAATCAACAGATAAACATCAAGAACACCACATGAACATGCTAAGGTTCGATTTCGACGACTATCACATAACTCGACTATATAACGATTACCTACTCATTCTAACAACAAAATACAAGAAATAAACAATAACACAAACAAGACTAAAAACAAGAACAAGAAATGAAAACGAAATACCAAATATGTTATGCCATAGAGAATCGATCCACCAAACGAAATCCCGTCAATAACGCATCAAGATATCTTCGAGAATCAACGGATTACAACAATCTACAACTAAACTAAGCTAATATACCTAAGAACTAAGCTAAACTAATGAAAAGTGCAGAAAATGGTGAAAAAACTGTTGGAATAGTGTCCTAAACCCAATCGGGTTGGACCGGATCCGACCGGGTCGGATCATTTCTACTATTTCTTTATGTTTATACATATATAAAATGGCTTTTATGTTGTCATATATCTGTTCTTTTAAAGAATCAATTATGAATTGTTATATGATAATGTCCTTAGTATTAAATCGTGATAGAGAAACCATGATAGGCGATTATGGTTGATGAGATCTCTAATCACTTTAATAAGTTTGATACTTAAATGTCTCTAGGCGATGTACTATTAAACAGGGCATTGATAGTATAAAACAGACTAGCACGTATTAGATGTCTTCTGTCTTTTAGGGCGGGGATAGATCTCGCCTCTATCGAAGTGTAGAGACACTTGGGTATGCGTGGGCGTGTATTAGAGAATGCGCACGTTAGGATCGACCCACTTACACGATAAGTGTCACACTATGTGGCGGTTGTGTAATTATCCTTAAGACCGAGTCTTCATGGCATCACGGTGTGGATTGTCATGCTTTGACACTATTGAGGTTTCCCAGCCACGGGGCGATCATGCGGTAGTGATTGGGTATGATCATCAAGCATCGCGGAGTATACATGATTGGTCGTCCGGGAATCGCGTATCCTATGATTGGGATCGAATATCCGGCGTGGCCTTCTTATAAGGAATGTCTTACTCTCGTGAATCTTTGCAAAGTGGGAGTAAATGAGTTACTTGAGAGAGCTTGATATCCAGATTATAAGATACGGTCGTTGATGTTTTGACACTCGACTAACGACCGTATGGATATTATTACAAATGATAGGATTGTAAGTTACACGTGGCTCGTTTTCACATGAAAGGTAGTAGTCATTGCATTTGACTCTTCCGATGATTGGGGGTCACGGTGTGTTGCTTGACGCTATCCCGTGATCGTTAGGCATGAAGGGCATTTTAAGTAATTTGCACTTTGTGTCTACGGCCAACATATTCGAAGCCTATCGGGTCACACACATATGAACATCTAGTCGGATTAAAATGTGGTTATAGATGATAACCAAATAAGGAAAGTTTATCTCGAACTATAAAGGTTATAGTGGTAAATTAATATGGTGGTATTTATTTATTATGAATAAATTAAATACAAGATATTAATAATATTATATTAATTAAAGAATATTCCGGAAGCCAATTTGTTGGTCAAAGGGGCGCCACATTGAAGTGTGTAAGATACACTTGGATTGTACAATTTAATTAATGGTATTACCATATATTAATATAAGATATTAATATTTATATATATATATGATCACACATGCGTGTGTAGTGTGCATATGTGATGCATGCGCACTAGTAGTATGGATATGTATATAATATATAGATTTATTTGTGTAATATATATATGTGATATATATACACACACATGTGTAAATTGATTTATGGTAATATAATAAAAGATAAATATTGTCAATATAAGATATTGACAATATCTTGGAAATATTCAATATGAGATATTGACAATATCCTAGATTTATTTAATATGAGATATTGTAATAAATGAGATAAATCAATCAATTATATTTTCCTTATTTTATTGGGAAAAGGTTTTCTTCTCTCCACACTCTGTTGGGCGCCACTTCTACTATAAATAGGAGGTGGGTGTCAAGCTCTTTTGTACATCACAATTGCAAGAGCTCATAGTTCTTGTGTAAAATAGAGAGCATCCTATGTAGAGTTGGAGAGAGGGGAAAAAAGGCCGGTCTAGCAACCGGAGTTTTCCAATAGCAATCCATGATGGGATTCCGGTGGGTCATTGCGTGTGGACTAGCGGTAGAGGCCGAACACTTGGGCGGCTCTATGCAGAACTACTCTCCTGGGACGGTCAAAGCGTCGATCTTTTAGATCAACCAAGGTAACCACCGTCTTTAGCTTATTTGTTTATTGCTTAAATGAAGTCGATCTTGGGTCGATAGGAAATAAATTTTAAATTCCGCTGCGTTCCCGCGTAGATTTCCTAACAAAAACGAGTTGGGAAGAAGATGAGTGGATCTAGATCCAAAATGGGGGTATTTATAGTGTTTTATGAGTTCTGGACGCTAGCTGTGCACCTAGGAAAGTGCAGGCGCATGCCTAGGACGATAAAAACACGTATTGAAACTTCTAGCCAAAATTGACTGCTAGGCGTGCGCCTAGCATTTGTCAGGCGCGCGCCTAGCTGACACACTTTCAGAAAAATAGCCATAACTTTCTGTGTAGACCTCCAAATCGAGTGATTCAAAATTCGTTGGAAAGCTAATAAAATTGTATACAACTTTCATGAAGATGTCAAGCCCAGAAAATGCTTATAAGGTGGATCAAAATGCAGATCAATGGAAGGTATTGTTGTAGTACCACCGCGTTTTGATCCGTTTGAACGTTTAAGTTTCGGGCACACATTCCAATCCTCGTATCTCGCCTTCCGGACGTCTCAAACACCTAATTCATGTACAAAATCACAACAAATACCACACATAATTCCTACAGGACACTAGGGTGACCGAGAGTATAGTAAATTACACCGAAAAAGACCGAGAATCCCGGACTTTACGTCCTAGGTCCCGAATGATAACCAAGGTGTAAATACATCAAAATACAACTAAATGTCTCAGAAAACATATAAAACGAGGTATAAACGGGGTATGATTACATAAAAAATGATAGACAAGTTGACTCTCATCAACTACCCCCTACTTAGCTTTTGCTCGCCCTCGAGCAATGATGAGCGATTCAAAAATAAAGATGGAGTCATCATTGCAATCATACATCAAGTCTAAAATAATTGAAATGGTAAAACACAAGTAATTGATGCAAATGCATATGATTTAAGTTCTACCTTGCATTGAGAAAAGAATGTGTGTGTGTGTATAGCTTCTCCAACATTTATCACCAATGACCGGTTTAGATTATAGACGTACAATGTACCGAGATTACACCATAGGCTTATACTTCATAAACATCTCCACTAATCGAGGTCAATCAAAGTCTAGTACGGTCGAGCAGGACTTGAAGGGTTATACCGTTAGGCTAGGGTACGGGCAACGAAAGGATATTTACGAAAAAATAGAAAAGAGAGGGTGCAAAAGAGCTTTAACCGAGATATATACACAAAACTCGGTTATCACTTCGCCTTCAATCTTTCCAAATATTTACATCTCCGGAGTCCAAACCCTAACCTCAACTTCATAATATACAATACTACACAACACTTTTAGTCCACTTTTTGGACTTAAATCAAACTATAAATATGTACATTTACCACTTCTGTTTCTTTTCTTTTCTTTTCTTTTTCTTCTTTTTCTTTTTTTTTTCTTCTTCTTACATCAAAATTCCGAACAAAACCGAAACCGACACATTGTTACACACCTCGTACCGAATAACTCGTAAATTACGACTTCATACCATTACTTGCGTCTCAACAATACCTCGCAACATCGTAAAAATGTGCAGAACTAACAAGCTCAATTGCAAGGTAGTCAAGGATACGTAGACTGAAATAAAGTTAGGGACATCGATTTTCACGGGTTAGTAACACGAAAGGCTAGTTCGGGTGGCAGCCTAACCACCCTACAAAAGGCTTAGAGGGTAACAAAGTGGATTAATCGTTTAGGTTGGCTTTTGGCTTTGATCGGGTCAAAATAAATGACAAAACCGTCATCCCGTACCTAACCACGACGACCTTTCTATTTCGCCTCGAAGTTACTAATATAAGTTCTAGGTAACCGGGTCATTAATAACTACCATAATCGTTCACTAGTCAAGGTGATTCATGAAGTCGAAGCTAACGTGATAGGACTATTCCATTCTCAATACAAGATCCCAACTCAAATGAAATGCATTCGTATAATCACTATAGGTTCAATCAAAACAATATCAAAAGGCTCAATGTATCAAAACCAATGTCAAAGGCATCAAAATTTCTAAAAACGACCCATTTACACCCAAGGGATAAAAATCTCTAAGAATAACTCGTTCCACATGAAACCGAAACATTGAAGCTAAACCAACCACCCCTACTTTAAAACCAAACACGAATGATAAGGGTAGAAAAGTTAGCTTACAACCAGAAAAATACGCGAGTACGATCATGTGGCATCCATAAAATGAACTCCTGTGGTACTGTACTTATAAAATATACACAACCAACACCAAAGGTGTACAAGTATGGAGTATGACACAATGAAACTACCCGGATTACCACAACTCATCAAAACCAAAAAACACCACACTAACCCCTCAAAACACATTTCTTCGAGTTATATAACCACAAAACTTACCCGAAGTATCAAAATAGAAACTAAAGAAACACAGTGAAACATGAGGGGAAAGAAAAGCATTAAAAACACATTCTGAGTTTAGAGTCCTCAGCTCGACTTTCTACCCCCAACTATGTCAAGGATAGCTATACCAAAGGAGAGCAAACCGTTGCTTCTCCCTAGCAAAATCGTAGGAATTGAGCACCCCCTGAAAATGAAACAAAAGAAATACGGGGCTCAATCCTCACCACCACGACTGGTTCGATGAATTCGTTGCACAGAACAACGGACTCACTTTCCCCGAACTAAGACATATACCAACCAACAACAACTATAGCTCCAAGTATGAACATTTTGGCTCAATATCAACAACAAACTCAAGAGGGTGCACCCCCGTAGGTATAACAGCAGGGCTAAACAAAGATGGAATAGGTGATTCAATAGAAACAAGATTCATACCATCCTCGTAGCATTCCTCCGGGGTGACTTCAAGCAAAGTCTCACGTTCTCTCCTCTCAAACTCCTCGAACAGTTGCTGCACTTTAAGCTCCAAGTTTCGTATGGCTGTTTGTATTGTTGCGAAGTCATTACGAAACTCTTCAACATGATCTTGGACCAATTTACTCAACTGTTCAATCTTTTTCTCAAGAGCCATCCGTTGCTCCGTTGAGATCTCTGATTCCGGAGATGGAGAAGTATCGATTTGTTGATCAAAGTAACACGGGGCATTATTCCACTCATTTCCATAAGATGCGGCGTATGGGTTGAACTGATAAAATGGTTGTGTTTGGTAACCCATAGCACCGTAATTGTAATATCCGAATGGGTAGGGATATGAGCCGTAATTGTAGTATGGATTCATTATCTGCAAACAGGGAAACAACACGAACACAATCACGGTATCTAGTCACTACCACTACCGAAGTAAATGGTGTGACACCTCAACAAAAACAAATAAAACAAACTATACATAAATAAAAAAAATGACCTAATCCTAAGAACTTAACTAACTTACAAGATATCAACCTGATTCCCCGGCAACGGCGCCAGAAAGCTTGATCGGCCTTTTCTAAGTGTCCAATCTCACCGGCAGTGTACCGGGTCAACTATAGCCTAGAATTGGTGAGTCAAGGTCGTATCCCACAGGGAATCTGGTCGAGTACCAAAGTTGATCTCGTTCCTAGTTCAGGTCAACACAAATATTGAACGTGGTGATTTGTCAGATCACCGGTTCTAACACTAAAAAATCACAAAACAAAGATTTAAAACTATATAAAAGAGATAGCTGAGCTATGATCCAATCTAATACTCACAAACCCACGCCAAATCCCGAGGTATTCTTGATTCACCTAAACGTTCTCGATGTCACAAAGGGTGTCGTTTCCTGGCTCTGAGAATAGACATTATTTCAATAATCTACCCTCCTATGTCAGGTTCAACAGTCCGCTCAACGGATTTAACTAACCTCACACGGTCTACGATTCATGAAACGCTCGACAAGTCGATACAAAACCTCACAACGAAACCGAGTCTGAACAACTCAGTCGGTTTTACACAGTGATCCTAGAACCTCGGTTCCCGTATCCTCTCGCAAAATACATATGTAAAGATGATACGTGTGATACGTTTATTAAGTGATCAATTCAACAAACATGATAAGAATAAGTTCTAGAACTATGGTAACATCGAGAATCAACAGATAAACATCAAGAACACCACATGAACATGCCAATGTTCGATTTCGAAGAGTATCACATAACTCGACTATATAACGATTACCTACTCATTCTAACAACAAAATACAAGAAATAAACAATAACACAAACAAGATTAAAAACAAGAACAAGAAATGAAAACGAAATACCAAATATATTATGCCGTAGAGAATCGATCCCCCGAACGAAATCCCGTCAATAACGCATCAAGCTATCTTCGAGAATCAACGGATTACAACAATCTACAACTAAACTAAGCTGATATACCTAAGAACTATGCTAAACTAATGAAAAGTGCAGAAAAATGGTGAAAAAACGAGTTGGGAAGAAGATGAGTGGATCTAGATCCAAAATGGGGGTATTTATAGTGTTTTATGAGTTCTGGATGCTAGGTGTGCGCCTAGGAAAGTGCAGGCGCACGCCTAGGATGATAAAAACACGTACTGAAACTTCTGGCCAAAATTGACTGCTAGGCGTGCGCCTAGCATTTGTCAGGCGCGCGCCTAGCTGACAGACCTTCAGAAAAACAGCCATAACTTTCTGTGTAGACCTCCAAATCAAGTGATTCAAAATCCGTTGGAAAGCTAATGAAATTGTATACAACTTTTGTGAAGATGTCCAGCCCAGAAAATTCCTCTAAGTTGGATCAAAATGCAGATCAATGGAAGGTATGGTTGTAGTACCACCGCGTTTTGATCCGTTTGAACGTTTAAGCTTTGGGCACACATTCCAATCCTCGTATCTCGCCTTCCGGACATCTCAAACACCTAAGTCCTGTACAAAATCACAACAAATACCACACATAATCCCTACAGGACACTAGGGTGACCGAGAGTATAGTAAATTACACCGAAAAAGACCGAGAATCCCGGACTTTACGTCCAAGGTCCCGAAATGATAACCAAGGTGTAAATACATCAAAATACAACTAAATGTCTCAAAAAACATATAAAACGAGGTATAAACGGGGTATGATTACATAGAAAATGATAGACAAGTTGACTCTCATCACTCCTCCAGGCAAATATCATAAGAGAAGTGGTGTACCCGAGCTGGATAGCCAACCCAGTATTGGTGAAGAAAAAAAAGCCAGATGAACGCTGGCGAATGTGCGTGGACTTCACCGACTTGAATAAAGCTTGTCCTAAGGACTGTTACCCACTCCCTAAGATTGACAGTTAGTTGATTCAACTGTGGGCTTTGAAATCTTTGCATTTTTAGATGCATATAAGGGATACCATCAGATAGCCATGGACCCCGAGGATGCAGAAAAGACTGCCTTCATTACCGAGATGGGTACTTTCTGCTATGTCACCATGCCATTCGGGCTCAAGAATGCCGGAGCCACTTATAAGAGAGCAGTGAATAGGATATTTGGAAAACAGATTGGAAGATGTATGGAGGTCTATGTGGACGACCTCTTGATCAAGAGTAGGTCCCTTAACCAATACATGATAGATGTCAGGGAAGTATTCTGCTTGTCAGACAGACTCGAATGAAGCTCAACCCCAAAAAGTGTACTTTTAAGGTCAGGTCGGGTATGTTCATAGGGTACATGATCTCTAAGGAAGGCATCAAAGAAAACCCTGACAAGATCATTGCATTAAGATCAATTCCACCTCCAAGGAACGTCAAAGAAGTACACAGACTGACAGGGTGTATGGCTGCCCTGAATAGGTTCCTGTCCAGATTGGCACAGCGTGCCCTACCATCTTCAAGGTCCTCAGGAAAACCAGTCCTTTCCATTGGAATGAGGACATACAAAAAGCATTCGAGGATCTTAAGGCTTACTTAGCCGAGTTGCCGACACAGACATCTCCCTAGGAAGGAGAAACTTTGTTAATATACTTAGCAGTTGTGGAAGAAGCAGTCAACGCGGTCCTGATCAAAGAAGAGGACAGCGTTCAGAGACCAGTGTTCTATGTAAGCAAGGCTTTACATGGACCAGAAGTCAGGTACACTAATGCAGAGAAACTAGCTTTGGCTTTGGTACATGCTTCAAGAAAGTTGAAGCCATATTTTCAAGCACACCCAATAACTGTGGTAACAGATCAGCCTCTACGACAGATATTAACTCGACCAAACACCTCTGGAAGACTAGCCAAGGGGGTCATAGAGCTTGCCGAGTATGATTTGGACTTCTAACCCCGAACCGCTATAAAGGCTCATGCCTTAGCAGACTTTTAACGTAAGGGATTTCAGTAGATATCGAGAAAGGTCACCCAGTCGGACAAACAAAGCTTTGGACCCTGTACATGGATGGGGCAGCTGGAAAAGAGGGGCAGGGGCAGGCCTCATGCTCATTAGTCCAAAAGGAGAAGAGTTCCCTTATGCACTGCGCTTTCAGTTCAAAGCTACCAATAATGAAGCACAATATGAAGCTCTGATTACAGGAATCCGGCAAGCCAGCAAGCTCGGTGCTGCCAACCTACAAGTATTCAGTGACTCACAACTGGTGGTCAATCATGTCAGAGGAGAGTATGAAGCGAAGGAGGAACCAATGAAGAAATATTTGGCAGTGGCCCAAGCCTTACTTAAGAACTTTCAGTCAGTCCAGATCGAGCAGGTCTCTCGATCTCAGAATAAGAAAGTTGACGCCCTCTCCAAGCTGGCCTCGAACTTTTTATCAGATAAAAAAGTCCTGGTAGAATAGCTAGCTGAACGTAGGTACATCTTGAGTGAAGTGCAGTCAGTCAGTCAACAAGCTACATGGATGGACCCGATAGTGTCCTATCTCAAACATGGCATTCTACCGGCTGATAAGTCCCAGGCCAGTCAGTCAACAGGTTTGCTCAGGTATAATGGCTTGACCCTTATTTGTGTACGGATTAGGTAATTTGACTGAGGATCTTACACCCTAGGAAGTCAAGGGTCGAGTCAATGCTGAGGGTAGTGACCCAATGATGCCCTAAAATTAAATTCAGACCATTTGGCATCATATTTGGTTTTGAATTTGGTTTTAGGATTAGGTCAGGTTCAATTGAGGTAAGTTGCTAAATGTGTCAAATTGAACCAGACCAAACCGGGCGCCTTTACACTGTGCTATTAGAACACTGTCTTAGAGAAATCAAACCAGTTCTTAAGGTGACTGTGTGGTTAACCAAATAATCTCATGGCTCATTGACCTAACATATCTGGTTCACTGACCATAAAACCTAAACTATGGTTACCATGACTGGATATTCACCTACGGTTAGGGTGATTGCTTGGTTCAATCAATATAATGTGAGGCTCACTGGCTAGTACTACTCCCAAAAGGGGTTTACATAGTCCATTGACCTAAAATACAATTCAAGATTGACCAAGGCTGGATAATCACCTAATAAATGTGCCTCGGATTCCCTGATTTCTCTTGATACTGTTCACACCAAATCCTTTGAGGTTCAAGTCATACCTCAAGGCTATAAATAGCCAATCATATCACACTGGATTGCAAAAACTCAGAGCAAACTTCTCTTGAGCAATCCCACATCCTATTACTTTCAAATTTCTCTCTTTTCTGGTCTTGTGAGAGTCTGACAGAAGTTGAGGGTAGTTTGAGTGCTTGGCAATCTGCTGGTTGGCCTTGCATTGGAAGCTTGGTGACTGTTATTGACAGAAGATCACCTCCGGTCAATAACCTTCACAATCTTCTGGCTGAATTTCTGGTGTCCTTTGTGCCTAAGGTACACAGCATTTCAACACCCCTCTTTATTCT
The DNA here is from genome assembly GCA_026214975.1 of Gentiana macrophylla. Classification (NCBI taxonomy): domain Eukaryota; kingdom Viridiplantae; phylum Streptophyta; class Magnoliopsida; order Gentianales; family Gentianaceae; genus Gentiana; species Gentiana macrophylla. The sequence goes on along the minus strand of CM047810.1, from coordinate 127,760,621 downwards.
GTAATTTGGTTGTGTTTGCCTATATTAGTTTGCTGCATTTTCAGTAGTCTTGTTTGATACTGTATGTGCCTTGTCTGAGTCTGTTCATCTGTGTTTGAAGCATTGATTTTGGTATTTGATCATTGCCTATCAAGGTAGTTGACACTAAGTCTGTCTGGTCTTAAGTGCCATTACAGCTTGCCTAGAGAGGCTAGTGGTCTGTGCCTTGATTTGGTGAAGGATCAAAGACCTTAAATCTTTGCCTCAGTTTCAGACTGAAGTCTTTCTGATTCAGGTCTGTGTTTGATTCTCCATAAACTGTTGTTTTCAACCTTGATCATTAGCACACTTTTCTGTGTTGCTGTTCATCAATTTTGGAACACCCCTTTTAGTATTGTATTGAATCTGCAAGTTCTGTGCCATATCTTGTTCATCTGCAAGTCCTGGTCCAATTTGGTTAATCCTGTTTTTTTGCTGTACTTGTTGTCTGTTGTTTCTGCCTACAAACCTGCTGATCTCTCACTGCACCTTCTGTAATAGTTAGGCTTAATAGATTGGAGTACTGAACAGTGTATTCAGCCTATAAACTTCAGTCCTGATAAATCTGTTCACTGAACTGAATTATCACCATTGAAGCAAGTTGATAGTTCAGTCTGCTGCATTTCTTTGAAGTTGTTGTAATATTGCTTTTTGCTGTAATAGACCTGCTGAGTTTGCTGATAGTTCAGCTTCTTCTTTTGATCTCCTATATCCTTACATCTCAGCTGTATTTTGCTGAACATTAGAACTGCTTCTGTGTAATAGTATTGAACTCTTTGTAGTAAGCTTTTGCTGTGTATTTATCTGTATTTCTTCCGTAACACCTTGTTTCTGTAATAGACCTATTACAAAGCTTGTTGTTTATGTAATCTATTTTATTTATCTGCTGAACTTATATCTTTCAATACTGAAGCTAAAGTGTTTTAACAAAATAGTGCAATTCTTTTTTTACCTGCATTTTGCGCATTTGTTTATTAAACAGAGTAGTCTTAGCATACAACTTTGTCATCTTCTTGTTACTAAATTAGTGTTGATCAACTTAATATTACTTTCCATAGTGCTTACTTGTTTTAATTATCTTTGAACCACCTGCAAACGCCTTCTTGTTTTTAACACAATAAATTAATTATCTTTGATCACTAAGGTTTATAACACAAGCGAATAGACTATTAAGTGAGCTTCCGCATATGATTTTCTTGTACTTGTGTTTAATCGAAAAGAGTTTAAAAGTTCCACACACTCTATTCACACACCCCCTCTGTAGAGTGTGTCTGCACCATTATCGATCCAACAGCAACCTGAAGTTCCTCGTTGTGGCAGTCGATTATGTCACTAAATGGGTAGAGGCCAAGGCTCTAACTACCATCACAGGCAGGGCCATTCAGAAATTACTATGGAAAAGCATGGTCTGCAGCTATGGAATACCTAAGATCCTAATCTCGGACAACGGAATGCAGTTTGAAGACAGGACAGTCAGAACATGGTGTGCCGAGCTGGTATTACCCAACACTTTACTTCTGTCGGCCACCCACAGGCTAATGGCCAAGTTGAATAGACAAACAGACAGGTCAGGTTTGGTTTAAAGAGGAGACTAGAAGAAGAAGGAGAGAATTGGGTTGATCACTTACCCAACATACTTTGGGTGTACAGGACTACGCCAAACTCAGCAACCGGTGAAACACATTTTTCCTTAGCTTATGGATGTGAAGCAGTTATCCCCGCACAAATCGGACTTCCCTCTCCGAGGACCGAGCTCCATGCCCCGTCCGATCAAGATAGTGAGCTCAGGCAGGCCAAAGATGACTTGGAAGAGGCCAGAGAAGTGGCCTACGTCCGAATGGCTAAATATAAACAGAGGATAGCTCAGTATTATAACTCAAAATTCAGGCACTCATACTTCAAGGAAGGAGATTTAGTACTGCGAAAGAATGAGGTCAGAAGGCAGGGTCCTCAAGGCAAGCTCGACCCGAACTGGGAAGGCCCCTACCGGGTGGTCAAAGTTTATGGAAAGGGCTCATACCAGCTAGCCGATGCAAGAGGTAGAACCATACCTCGCAGTTGGAATGCCAACAATCTCAGAAAATTTTATGTCTAGGACAGGTGCCAGACTTGCTTTCCTTAATTTTCAATTCAGTCTTTTATTTTCAATAAATGATGTAACAAAGCATCACTGCAGATTTTAATAAAATTCTTTTTCTTTTTACGAGTATTATATTGTTAAGTTGTCACCCTTATAAGGGAAAAACATTTTAACTGAGTACTGCATGTCATACTCAGAAAGTTTGAATTCCACAAACTTTCCGAGTCTGCAGGTCAGGCCAAATTTTAACAGCGTACTGCATGACATACTCAGAAAGTTTGAATTCCACAAACTTCCCGAGTCTGCAGGGCATGCCAAATTTTAACTGAGTTTTAACTGAGTACTGTTGGAAAGGTGTCCTAAACCCAATCGGGTTGGACCGGGTCCGACCGGGTCGGGTCATTTACAGTCTATTTAGTTCATGTAATAACTTTATTATGATTAATAAAAGCACTTATGTTATTATATATTGTTTATCTTCATATTATTTGTTGTGTATATATAGTAACGTCCCTAGTATCAATCTGTGATAGAGAAACCATGATAGTGATTATGGTTCATGAGATCTCTAATCACTATAACAAGATTGGTACTTAAATGTCTCTAGTCTTATGTATTATCAAATGGGACATTGATAGTATAATCGTAGACTAGCACGTATTGGATGTCTTCTATCTTTTAGAAGGTAAGGATAGATCTCGCTATCGAAGTGTAGAGACACTTGGGTATGCGTGGGCGTGTATTGGGGAATGCGTGCGTTAGACCGACTCCACTTACATTAAGTGTCACACTATGTGGCGGTTGTGTAATTATCCTTTTGACCGAGTCTTCATGGCATCACGGTGTGGATTGTCATGCTTTGACACTATTGAGATTTCTCCTAACCACGGGCGATCATGCGGTAGTGATTGGGTATGATATTGAAGCATGCGGAGTATACATGATTGGTCGTCCGGGAATCGCGTATCCTATGATTGGGATCGAATATCCGAAATGGCCTTCTTATAAGGAATGTCTAGCTCTCGAGAATCTTTGCAAAGTGGGAGTAAATGTGTTATTCCGAGAGAGGATGATATCCAGATTATAAGATACGATCGTCAATGTATTGACACTCGAGATACGATCGTATGGATATTATTACAAATGATAGGATTGTAAGTTACACGGTAATCGCTTCACATGAAAGGTAGTAGTCATTGCTTTTGACTCTTCCGATAATTGGGGTCACGGTGTGTTGCTGACGCTATCCCGTGATCGTTAGGTATGAAGGGCATATTAGTAAATTGCACTTTGTGTCTACGGCCAACATATTCGGAAGCCTATCGGGTCACACACATATGAACATCGAGTCGGATTAAAATGCGGTTATAGTTGATAACCAAATAAGGAAAGTTTATCTCTAGACTATAAAGGTTATAGTGGTAAATTAATATGGTGGTATTTATTTATTATGAATAAATAAAATACAAGATATTAATTATAACAAATTATATTAATTAAAGAATATTCCGAAGTCAATTTGTTGACTAATGGGCGCCACTTTTAAGTGTATGAGATACACTTGGATTGTGTGACTTTAATTAATAAAGATTGCCATAATATTAATATAAGATATTAATTGAATTTAAAAAATAGATTTATGGTAATAAGATAATTATAATCAATATAAGATATTGGCAAAATAAATTATAATTAAAGAAATAAATCAATCTAGTTGATTTTCCTTATTTTATTGAAAAAGTTTTTTCTCCTCCACACAACATATGGGGCGCCACCTCCTATAAAAGGAAGTGGGTGTCAAGCTCTTTTGTACATCACAATTGTAAGAGTTCATAATTCTTGTGTAAAATAGAGAGCTTTCCATAGTGAGTTTGTGAGGGAAGAAAAGGTCCGGTCTAGCAGCCGGAGTTTTTCCGATAGCAATCCAAGGAGGGTTCCGGCAAGGGGTTCGTGTGGATTGGCGATAGAGGCCGGACGCGTGGGCGGCTTGCGCGATTGAACTACTCTCCGTTGGCGGTCAAAGCGACGATCTTACGGATCATCTAAGGTATAACCGTCAAACTACTTAACGTGTTTATTGCATTAAACGAAGAACGATCTAGAAAGGAAATCAAATTTTAAATTCATTGCGTTAAACTAGTGATTTCCTAAACAGTGGTATCGGAGCCAGACTTCGAGCTTAAGCAATAAGCATAATTTAATTGCGTAGTATTTAATTGATAGATGCAAGATTTAAATCACGAAACGCTGAAACAAAAAAATAAAAGGTTCATGGGGTCGGCCGATCGGCGGCGCCTCCTCTCAAGCCAAGGGCGGCGGTAAACCCTAGGGTTGCCGTCCATCGGCTCTCCTCTTCCAATGGGGAGATCAACCCTTTTCGTTTTGTGATATTTTATTGTGCATAGATACCTCGTTTGTTTAGTTGTGTCACACTACCAACCAATGGTTCAAATAGTTTGGACCATCGAAAACCATATGGCATATTAGCCTTTCCAAATTTTGATTTGGAATAGCTGCAGCCCCTTTTCAAATATTTGATTTGTAAAGCGCTTGCGCTTAGCGCCACTTCCAAAATTTTGATTTTGGAAAGTGGCTGTGCCTAAACCAAAATTATTTGGCCTTTCCAAATATTTGATTTGGAATAAGCTGCCCTTTTCAAATATTTGATTTGTAAAGCTTGAGCCACTTCAAAAATTTTGATTTTGGAAAGTGGCTGAGGCCTGACTAAAATAATTTGGCCTTTCCAAATATTTGATTTGAAATAGGCTGCAGCCATTTTCAAATATTTGATTTGTAAAAAGGCTGAGTGCACTTCCAAAATTTTGATTTTGGAAAGTGGCTGTGCCTAAGCTAAACTTAGTTTTGGAAAGAAACAAATAGGAGACTTTATAATTTTAATTTTATATTTTGAATAGTTCAAATTTAATTAAAATTGAAATCGATTTAAAATTAAATGTTAATTTTAATTTTCAATTAAGTCATATAATTAATTAAAAGTTATTTAATTATTTGACATGATAAAATAAAGACGCACGAGTAGTTAAAATTAGAATTTAAGCTTTTTCATAAGATAAAATTGTATGGATTAGATGTGTAGATATAATGTGATTATATGGACCCCGATTGATCATGGACTCGACCAATAGGATAGATGAGAATGTTTTCTTTATGTTGGTTTTTGAAAAATTGTCCTAGGCCGTTATGAAGAACGTGACCTAGTTTACTTTTTGTAATTATCTCATTCCCGTTAGCCCCCCCTCGGTGTCAAGGCGGGTGTAATTATCTATTATGTAACAAGAATGGAGCAAGAAGTTGAAGACCAATGAGAGATAAAGAACCCATTGGCGTACAACAATAAAGATCCTATTGGCGGTTCAGCAGATACTTTAGTTTGTGACCCGCGGTTTCATCAGGTTTGTATTCAAACCGCACTTTAGAAAAGTCCATGATCATACCGGTTATTTTATGCGCGGAATGTTGTGTTTGTTTTACTTTATATGATATCGTAGTAATATGCACATAGTAGATGAGACCATAATTAAACCAAATTAATTAAGTGAATTAATTTAAAAATTATTCCCAATCCAAAAATCGAGCCAAAATTGTCTCCCGATATTATAATGACGGTGAAGAGCCTTTGTTCGGATCCAACTGATCGACCACCGTCGGGAGTTGACCTACCACGGGTATATCGTTATTATCGAGATATGATCGCCACGAGATCTCATGAATATCGGGTTATGACTCGATCAAGTCTTTCGGTGATTGGCCACCGTCGGGGCCGTCGACTTTAGAGACAAGGGTTGATCGCCACATAGAGATGCGGATCACAAAGAGTTGACCAATCAACCACTCGGAGTCGCGTATGATGCGACCGGTAGAGTACCTACCTTCAAAATTGCCGAGATTGATCGACCACCGTCCGGGATTAAGGCGACTAGATTGGATCCCAACCACTAAAGATTTAGTCAAATTCTTGAAAGCCAATTGGGAATAGTTGGCTAATGGGAGTAAAACCTTAGGAGATTTTTAAGTGCAAATTTAGGGTTTTACATACATGAATTTTACTTATTCTATCTTTATTTATTGTTGTAGAAAATGTCGAACAAATTGAACCTTCGTTTTATCATCGAAAACAAGCTTGACGAAACTAATTTTCTCGATTGGGAAAGAAACCTCAAAATCGTTTTGAGGCACGAGAAGATTGGCTATGTCTTGGACGAGGCCCTACCGGAAAAACCCGCTGAGGGTTCGGCTGCAGATGTTGTCGAGAAGTACAACAAGCACTGTTCTGACAGTATTGATGCTACATGTATCATGCTTGCTTCTATGACACCCGAATGCGCAGAAACAACATGAGTCTATGGATGCCTACTCTATCATGGTCCACCTGAAGGAACTTTATGCTTCTCGGTCTTGCCTTTGAGAGAGTGCGAGGTCTCGAAGGCCCTGTTTAGGTGTAAGATGGCATCTGGGATCTTTGTTGGAGTCGCACGTGCTTAAAATGATCGGGTACATAGAGAGGCTTGGGAAGTCGGGCCACAAGTTGGAACGAGAGTTGAGTATTGACTTGATTCTGCAATCTCTACCTGATTCATTCTCGCAGTTCGTGATGAACTATCACATGAACAAGATAGACTGCTCCCTTGCGGAGTTATTGAACATGTTGAAGACTGCTGAGGGCAATGTGAGGAAGGGAAAGCAAGTGTTGCTGGTCACTTCAAGAAAGGGCAAGGCATAAGCCCAGAAAAAGTCCAAGAAGGCGAAGGTTGCACCTAAGCCAACGCCTAAGATAGCAAAAGACAAATCCAAGGATGCTTACTTCCATTGCGGTGAGACCGGACATTGGAGGAGAAACTCCAAGGGCTTCTTGAGTACCAAGAAGAAGCATTCTGATGCTTCGACTTCAGGTATATTTATGATTGAGATCAACATTACTTCTTCTAAGTCTAACCACTTTGGGTATTAGATCATCGGTTGTGGTTCTCATATTTGTCTGAATATGCAGGCACTAAGAAGAACTAGAGATCCGAGGAAAGGAGAGGTGGACCTACGCGTTGGAAATGGAGCAAGTGTTCTTTGAGCCGGCCGTAGGAGTTTATTTTCTTTCATTGCCCAAAGGGCTAGTACTAGAACTTAATAATCGTTATTTTGTTCCCGCTCTTTACGAAGAGCATTATTTCTATTTCTCGCATTAGATGTTGATGGATTTTCTTTTACGTTTGAGAATAAATGTTGTTCTTTTCACGTGATGGAATCTTTTATGGTAATCGGCATACTTAGCAATGGTCTATACATATTAGATATGAATGTTGACGTACTTAATATAAATAACAAGAAAGCCAAAACAAATGACTTGAATGAATCATACTTATGGCATTGTAGACTTGGCCATATAAATAAGAATCGCATTTCCAAACTCCATAAAGATGGAATGTTGGATCAATTCGATTACGAATCGTTTGATACATGCGAAGCTTGTCTACTTGGCAAGATGACAAAGTCACCTTTTAGTGGCAAAGGGATAAGATCCAACGAATTGCTTGAGCTCATACATACTGATGTATGTGGCCCAATGTCAATTCAAGCCAAGGGAGGATACTCTTATTTTATCACTTTCACAGATGACCGTTCTCGTTATGGTTATATATACTAAATGAAGTATAAGTCTGAAGCCTTTGAAAAGTTCAAGGAATTCAGAAGTGAAGTGGAGAAACAACTAGGTAAAGAAATCAAAACACTTCGATCCGATCGAGGTGGAGAATACCTAGATGGATAGTTTCAAGATTATTTGAAGGAGAATGGGATTCTACCTGAATGGATTCCTCCCGGGACGCCACAAATGAATGGCGTGTCTGAGAGGAGGAACCGCACCTTGTTAGACATGGTGCGATCCATGATGAGCTACGCAGTTCTTCCAAAATCGTTTTGGGGGTATGCTCTTGAAACCGCATCCTATACACTGAACCGAGTTCCATCAAAGACGGTTGAGTCCACTCCCTATGAAGTGTTCAAAGGGAAGAAACCAACACTAGGTTACATGAAACCTTGGGGATGTCCAGTTTGTGTGAAACGGACCATGCCTCGACAAATCGAAACCTAGATCGACAAATGTCTGCTTTGTGGGTTATCCTAGGAAACCAAAGGGTACCAATTTTACCATCCGAGGAACAAAAGGTGTCATTGCCGGGGTCGCCACTTTCTAGAGAAAGAGTTTATTCTGGATAGGGTCAGTGGGAGTAAAATTGATCTTGAAGAAAATTCGAGAACCACTTACGGACAACAGTCCGTTGATGGAAGTAGAGGATACACCACATATAAATGTGGCGCCACCCTCTACCGTAGACACACTAGCACCTCGAAGATCCACCAAGGAACGCCGTGAACCCGAAAGGTACACTGGCGTGTATCTCATGGAAGATGAGGACCCTAGAACTTATGAGGAAGTGCTATTAAGGCATGACAAAGAGAAATGGCTGGAAGCCATGAATTCTGAAATGGAATCCATGAAAGACAACCAAGTTTGGTACTTAGTTGATCCACCTGAGGGAATAGTTCCCATAGGGTGTAAATGGGTCTTTAAGAGAAAGACTAACATGGACGGTAACGTGACTACCTACAAGGCTAGGTTAGTGGCAAAAGGTTATAAGCAAAGACAAGGAGTTGACTATGACGAAACCTTTTCACCTGTTGCCATGTTAAAATCCATTAGAATTTTGCTCGCTATTGCAGCATACCATGATTACGAAATCGCGCAGATGGATGTGAAAACTTTTCCTTAACGGAACTGTCTCAGAAGTGTATATGACACATCCCGAGGGTTTCACAACCAATGACGCCAGGATGGTGTGTAAACCGCAAAGATCCATTTATGGGTTAAAGCAAGCTTCGAGTTGGAATCTTCGCTTTGATGAGATAATCAAACAGTTTGATTTCATCAAGAACGAAGATGACCCCTGTGTTTACAAGAAGGTTAGTGGGAGTGCCATTGTGTTCTTAGTGCTTTATGTAGATGACATATTGCTCATAGGGAATGATGTGCCTATTTTACAATCAGTCAAAGCTTGGTTATCCAAGAACTTCTCAATGAAGGACTTGGGTGATGCAGCTTATATTCTAGGAATAAAGATCTATAGAGATAGATCTAAAAGGTTGCTTGGTCTGTCGCAATCCACCTACATAGACAAGATGCTGAAAAGATTCAGCATGGAGCGATCAAGAAAGGTTTCTGCTGCCCATGTCACATGGGGTCTACTCATCAAAGGGAATGAGTCCTAAGACAGAGAGAGGAAAGGGCACAAATGAGTAAAGTCCCTTATGCTTCGCAATCGGGTCTATCATGTATGCCATGTTATGCACGAGACCGGACGTCCTCATACCCTCTTAGTATGACTAGTAGGTACCACCCAATCCAGTGATGGTCACTGGATTGTTTGTTAAGAATATCCTCAAGTACTTGAGACGTCTTGAGGGATATGTTCCTGGTTTTCGGGAATGATGATTTAGTATTACGAGGTTACACGGATGCCGGTTTCAAACCGACAAGGATGACTTTAAGTCACAATCTGGATTTGTTTTCACGCTTAACGGCGGGGCAAAGGAGTGGAAGAGTTCCAAGCGAGGAGACTCTGCAGACTCTACAATGGAAGCCGAATACATAGCACCTCGGAGGCGGCAAAGGAAGCGATTTGGATGAAGAAGTTCATTCATCGAACTTGGTGTGGTTCCTCCATCGAAGGTCCAAAGCCTCTCATCTTGATAATAATGGAGCGATATATCACCAAAAGGAACCAAGGTCTCATCGTAAGTCCAAACATGTGCTACTGGCGCTATCACTTGATTAGAGAGATAGTAGATAGAGGAGATGTAAAGATAGAGAAAGTCCACACGGATGATAACATAGGCGATCCGTTAACCAAGGCAATGTCTCAAGCTAAGCATGAGAAACATGTTCACTTGCACGGGCTTAGGCATATGGGTGATTGGCTTTAGGCCAAGTGGGAGATTGTTGGAAAGGTGTCCTAAACCCAATCGGGTTGGACCGGGTCCGACCGGGTTGGGTCATTTACAGTCTATTTAGTTCATGTAATAACTTTATTATGATTAATAAAAGCACTTATGTTATTATATATTGTTTATCTTCATATTATTTGTTGTGTATATATAGTAACGTCCCTAGTATCAATCATGATAGAGAAACCATGATAGTGATTATGGTTGATGAGATCTCTAATCACTATAACAAGATTGGTACTTAAATGTCTCTAGTCTTATGTATTATCAAATGGGACATTGATAGTATAATCGAGACTATACACGTATTGGATGTCTTCTATCTTTTAGAAGGTAGGGATAGATCTCGCTCTATCGAAGTGTAGAGACACTTGGGTACCGCACGTGGACATGTATTAGGAATGCGTACATTAGACCCACCCACTTACATTAAGTGTCACACTATGTGGCGGTTGTGTAATTATCCTTTTGACCGAGTCTTCATGGCATCACGGTGTGGATTGTCATGCTTTGACACTATTGAGATTTCTCCTAACCACGGGCGATCATGCGGTAGTGATTGGGTATGATATTGAAGCATCGCGGAGTATACATGATTGGTCGTCCGGGAATCGCGTATCCTATGATTGGGATCGAATATCCGAAATGGCCTTCTTATAAGGAATGTCTAGCTCTCGAGAATCTTTGCAAAGTGAGAGTAAATGTGTTATTCGAGAGAGCATGATATCCAGATTATAAGATACGATCTTCAATGTATTGACACTCGAGATACGATCGTATGGATATTATTACGATGATAGATTGTAAGTTACACGATAATCGCTTCACATGAAAGGTAGTAGTCATTGCTTTTGACTCTTCCGATAATTGGGGTCACGGTGTGTTGCTTTAGACGCTATCCCGTGATCGTTAGGTATGAAGGGCATTTTAGTAAATTGCACTTTGTGTCTACGGCCAACATATTCGAAGCCTATCGGGTCACACACATATGAACATCGAGTCGGATTAAAATGCGGTTATAGTTGATAACCAAATAAGGAAAGTTTATCTACAGACTATAAAGGTTATAGTGGTAAATTAATATGGTGGTATTTATTTATTATGAATAAATAAAATACAAGATATTAATTATATACAAATTATATTAATTAAAGAATATTCCGGAAGTCAATTTGTTGACTAATGGGCGCCACTTTTAAGTGTATGAGATACACTTGGATTGTGCACTTTAATTAATAAAGATTGCCATAATATTAATATAAGATATTAATTGATTTTGAAAAATAGATTTATGGTAATAAGATAATTATAATCAATATAAGATATTGGCAAAATAAATTATAATTAAAGAGATAAATCAATCTAGTTGATTTTCCTTATTTTATTGGAAAAAGGTTTTCTTCTCTCCACACAACATATGGGCGCCCTCCTCCTCTATAAAAGGAAGTGGGTGTCAAGCTCTTTTGTACATCACAATTGCAAGAGTTCATAATTCTTGTGTAAAATAGAGAGCTTTCCATAGTGAGTTTGTGAGGAAGAAAAGGTCCGATCTAGCGGCCGGAGTTTTTCCGATAGCAATCAAGGAGGATTCCGGCAAGGGGTTCGTGTGGATTGGCGATAGAGGCCGGACGCGCGTGGGCGGCTTGCGCGTTGAACTACTCTCCGTTGGCGGTCAAAGCGACGATCTTACAGATCATCTAAGGTATAACCGTCAAACTACTTAACGTGTTTATTGCATTAAACGAAGAACGATCTAGAAAAGGAAATCAAATTTTAAATTCCGCTGCGTTTGACTAGTGATTTCCTAACAAGTACTGCATGTCATACTCATAAAGTTTGAATTCCACAAACTTCCCGAGTCTGCAGGGTAGGCCAAATTCTAACTGAGTACTGCATGTCATACTTAGGAAGATTGCATACATTGCAAACTCAGAAAGAACTTTACAACGGCAACCAAGCAAAGCACATAGCTAAATCAAAACAAGTATACCATTCATTGCATTAAACAAGGTACGCCATACTGAGAGAGCATACGGGGTGCAAGGTAAGTCCTCAATCCCAAAATCAATTTCAAAAAGAAATAAAAGTACAATGAGCAGAGTGCCAATAACATCCAGAAAACATACAAGTTTTTCAAAAATTCAGGTAAATGAAATGTATTTTAACATCACAAAGAAGAGCAATCAAGTCTGGCCATCAAGGTTTTGCTCCGTCGAAGAAGGAGTCGGCACAGTGCTTCGAGGGGCAGGTCGGCGTTTAGCATACTTGGCTCCAATGTCCTCTCCTTCCTTAAACTCTCTTAGGCGGTCGTCGTAGATCTGTCCTGCACCCATCTTGTACATGCTTTAATAATGCGGAAGCTGGTAGAAGACTAGCTCAGCACGTTGCTCTTTCACCTCATCAACCCTAAGAGCGTAGTCATGCTGCATGACGGGGTTCAGTAAAGCCTTCAGCACTCGAGCAAGGTGGTCAGAAGACTTATACTCGTGTACAACCTGGTTGACCCGAACAGGGATGGAGGCTTCCAGAGCATCCCTTTCACCTCGAACTTTAACCAAAGCCTGCCCCAGCTCAGAGTTCTCGGCAGTGTATTTGTCAAAGGTGGCTCGAAGCTCCGCTGTACACCGAGTCGTGACCACCTCGAGTTGTTTCTTTAATGCCTTTATCTCCTCGTCCTTAGCCGGGAAAGACTCCTTGTACCTCTCCCGGCTCGATTGTAGCTCCTCAATGCTCTTCTTTTGAGCCTCTTTGGTGGCCGACGACTCAACAAGTCTGTGCAGAAATTCCTGACCAATTTGGGCTCCCTGAAAAGGTTAACCAATTAGATAAAGAATAAAGGTGCATGGCATATAATGGTCAGGGCACCAAAAGACAACTTACCACAGTGGCTAGATCCTGGTCAGACAGCTCGGCTAGACGCCCCTGGCCCACTGGTGGCTCATCCTCCGGATCAACCTCTTCAACCTTCTCGGTAGGACGATGGACTGTCTTCTTTTTCTTCGATTTACCCCTCCATGGGGTGTCAGCTCACTATTTTCTTCCTCTTCTGAAGCCGGAACTCCTCTCTCCCTTCCTCTTCTTTCTCAACATCCTCCACCTCCAATGGAATGGCTCGGGAAGAAGAAGCCGAAGCATCCTCGGGAAGATCAGACAGGATCCTAATCCCCTATGGATTCAGTACGTTCCCGGCTGATCGAGCAGCACCCAGGTCGGTACTCTCAGTCCTCTCAGAATCCTGTTCAGGATGGGCATCAACAAGAATCTCCTCCTCCTTATCGACATCGGCGACCAACTCAGCAAAAGACGACACTGTCAAAAGGAAGGCACGAGAAAATTAGTACAAGCATTTCATAAACTCGACAGCAAAAATAAAGGTCCTACGAGTTATATACTCCACCCTGGTTAATTCCCTATAAGGGTCAGGCCCAGCAGTCGGCAGTCGGGCCGATTCAGCTCAGAGGAAAATTTCTTCACACAGACATAGACGCCGCTTTTCCGGATATCGTATATTAGCATATTGTCTACGTCTGTGGGTCGAGGATTGCTACCCAGGTCGGCTGAGTTCCACCTACCCAGGTTTGTTTCCACCTCAGGACGGATGAAGAAAATCAGGATTTCCATCCCTTGTAAGAAGTTTCACCCTTCTCGGTGAACTGGATCTATTTGTAGAGGTCTCATCACCGTGGAAAGCAGTAGTACCCAGCTTGATCTGGCACCTGTTTGCATTGGCAGAAGAGTCAAAATGCTTGAACTGTGAAAGGGATGGAGGTGCACCGGCACCAAATAGCGAAACCCACTATCGCTCTTATCCCATTCGGAACAACCTAGGCCAGACCCAGCCCGTAATGTGCTAAGACGGCCAATAGTGCGGGGAAAATGAGAAACCTTAGGCCACATAGCAGTTGTTCCTTGTAAACGGCACAGCAGCCGGCTGGGCCTGGTAGGCATAGACGCCGAGACCAGGAATTGTAGGTTTAAACAATGGGTTTCCACTTTGTACTTCTTGCAGAGGGAAGTCACTTCCCTTTTGGTTAATTTGGTATCAATACCGTGGCAGGCGGCTTGGTATTTTAAGGCCATGTGTGCTTTCAAGGTCAAGCCAAATTTGGAAGTGCCAGAGGAGCGTGGAGGACCGGTATATGAAGGATCATACCGGGTGGCTAAAACCAAATGTTCGAAGCCCCGGCGATTGATCAAAGTTTTGAACAGAGTTTTCGACCGGTGGAGGAACGGGGTTCTCGGAATTAACCCTAGAGGAGGAGTTTTTGTTTTCTAATTCAGATTTAGATTCAAACAAAGCCTCAATAGAACTATCAGTGAGGATAATTGGTTCACTAATCCACTATAAAAGAAATTAAAAGAAGAAAGCACAAGAAGCTTACTTGACTCAAGGAAGTTGAAAGTTGGAATGGCAACCGGCAGCTTCAATGTCGGGTTTTAATGAATTTGCGTAACGTCTGAAGAGACGTGACACGACTTAGGAATTATAAACCCCAAAAAGCGGTATTGGGAAAACCAAACATCATTATAGCGTGTAAAGAAACGCTTCGTTTTGTGTGCCTGTCATAACTAACTAATGGCAACAACGCGGCCACGTGGCAAGGCCAACCTTGACTCTGTGAAAAGACAGAGTTGCATCCCTTCTAGGTCAGGTCTACCTGACCCAAACGGGGTCTGGTCAGACCTGTGGGGCTTATGATGATGGCCAGAGTAGACCTCACCACGTGTCACTCAAAGAGTGGCCTTGTAATAAATACATGAAAGAATATTGGGGCCAGAGGCCCCATGCTAATCAAGCCTTACCCTAGGTGGGAGGTCTGTTCTAGCTCTTCCCGACCAGACCGCCGCAGGGCGGCTCGGTCATGGTTGTCGGGCAAGCCTGGTCGAGACAGCCTAAGGAGCCTAACTCAGGACGTCAGGGTCTTTCCATATAAGGGTAAACAAACACGTGCATATATGATTGAATAACGAAGGGAAGAATCCCTTGATTATAGGACACAGATCTTATAGTTTAAATTTAAAAGATTTACATGTAATAATCCTTAGGGTTTAAGAATCCTATACTTGTCCAACAAGAAAAGGGGCGAGACGCCTCCATATATATAAACTACCCTAAGGAACTACGAGAGACTTGATTCCAATTACATACATTGGATATGTAGGCAACTTGGGAGAAACCAACTCTCAAGCTCAGTTTAAATCACCCCCAAAATCATCATCCCCATTCTTATAATTCTTGAAAAGTCGTTCCAGAAGTAATTTAGGCCCGGTTATACACTCGACGGTATCCAGCATCGTCAATATGCATGTTTGAAGCTCGGGTGAACAAACCGAACAAGACGATGATAAAGAAAATCAGAATAGTGGAAGAGACTCTGAAAGGTGGTTTCTTATTGAATTGTTTTTTTTTTTTCTAATGATACAATAGAGAATTTATAGGCTTATACTACTTAGCCTCTAAGCAACATTTATTACAAAGATCATATGTAATCAAAATACAATCATAAGAATCATTTAACATTAATTATAAGAATTATTCTGCATTAATGGTGTGATCAATCAGATCTTCAAATTTTGTCTTCTATCACCCTCCCTCAAACGAGGCCGGGTTTGGAGGCTGAGTTTGTCTTGGCATAATTTGGAGAGCATCTCCACTCCGACGGTTCTTTCGGAGTCCATAGTTGTGATTTTGGAGGGCATCTCCACTCCGGTTGTTCTTCCAGAGTCCATAGGTGTGATATTTGTGGAGGCATCTCCACTCCGGCGCACGCGTCTTTTCGGCTCTTCCGAGTCCATAGTTGTGATTTTGGAGGGCATCTCCACTCCGGCGGTTCTGTCGGAGTCCATAGTTGTGATTTTTTTTTTCGTTGGAGGGCATCTCCACTCCGGCACACGTTTTGTTCGGCTCTTCCGGAGTCCATTAGTTTGGAGATTGATTTTGATTGTGGTAGAAGAATGACTGTGACATCGGCCTCCAATTGTGATTCACACTGTGACCTGCATTCTTTAATCACATAAATAAAATAGATGTAGAACAGATACCAAAAATAAATAAATAATAGATGCTATGTATATAAGATTATTTATTTATTATGAATAATAAAAAAGTTGGAAACTGGCTAGAAAGATTTTGTTTTTTTTTTTTTTTTTCATGGAATTCACACGTAAAACTAAAAGCTGGATTCATCAACAGCATGATAAGGGAAATAGGAATAGTGGGTTTCAAAACATAATGAATTGGTGGTATATGGAAAAGTTGATGGGGGGATTATGCTTGGGAATGGGACGAGTCTAAAAGAAAATGTTAAAAAGCGGAAGAGGATCGGGCGAGGTTCACCGACGTTAAGACTCAACCCCGCGCGCCTCTACGATCTATAAAAGAAAATCGAGAATAGTGGAAGAGACTACAGAAGGTGGTTTATTATTGAATTGTTTTTTCCAATGATACAATATAGAGAATTTATAGAACTTATACTACTTAGCCTCTCTAGCAACATTTATTACAAAGATCATATGTAATCAAAATACAATCATAAGAATCATTTAACATTAATTATAAGAATTATTCTGCATTAATGGTGTGATCAACTGTATCTTCAAATTTTGTCTTCTATCAGATGATGGTTTGCAAAAGTCCCCATAGACTGAAATGTGAATTTATTAGTTAAAAACGTAGGATGGAAGATCAATCTTGTGTAATTTTTGGCTTAATCTGAGCAGTCAAATGTATATGACATTGATTTCAAAGAACATTATTGGATTCATCAAAAAATAAGGGGGGGGAAGAAGGTGCACAAAAAAAATACTGAAGCAGAAAGCATGGGGACAAAGAAGGTGGGAGGAAGAAGAAGGGGCGAAAAAAACTAAAAAAAAACTTAAAAACTGGAATAGAAAGCATAGGCCAATAGCAAAAGGAAGGGGGTGGGGGCAAAAGGATGGAAAGAACGGCTGTGTTCTTTTTTTTTTTTTTTTTGCTGCATTCAGCGTTATTGTAGTATAAGGGTAGTGTAGGAAAGCTATTCAAATTTTGTCTCTTTTTAAGATAATATGTTGAGTGAATTATAAATGCTTGATTATTAAGTTAAAAAAATGGTACTTGTAGACAAAAAAAACCATAAAAATTATGTATCAAGATTTGTAGTAAAGCATGCGTTTTCATGTTCAGCTTCCACGTTTAAGTCTATTAAAGCGCCTCATGAGGTTTCGTGATTCAAGAAAAAAAATCATGCATAGCATTCTCAGGTATTGACCGAACGGTCTGGATCTGAAAATTAACTCGGGTTTTTGGCCGGGGTGTTCCATTCTAACCTCAAAAGAAATAATTCTACTTAAGGTTGATGGGAAAAAATGGGGGAGCCTCTAAGTACCTAATATGTATCAAGTAGAATTTTACACGTGTAACAATAATTAGAATGAACATATGTTAAACATAACAAAGAATACCATTGTACCTAAATGAACACATGTTTAAAATATAAAGATTACCATTGTATTTTGTACAATGGTACTCATAAGAGACAACAGTTCACATGCATAAAATTAATGCTAGTAGACTTAGAAGAAAATTAAGAAAGTTTAACGATATAATAAAGCAGGAACAAACAACCGTAGCTGAATGATTCTACGATGGCAATTCGCTTCCCTTTGTGTGAGCCATACAGGGCTTCATTTGGTGTGAGCCATCCAATTCCAGGGCTACCATACGTCCAGGGAAGGAACAAGCTATCTCACTCAATGCTCCTGCAACATAGGATGAGTACAAAGAATAAATTCACTTGATACAGGCTTTCATGTTTAAAACCGCTATATCTCAAGTTAAAGAAATGCCACATACCTTATATAATTTTATTTCTGATTTCCACGTAAACGAACAAGGCTGCTAGAGATACAACAAGAAAAGAAACTATCTGGAGGTGCACATATAACACGTAACTTTTTTGATTCAATATGAAATGAGACAATATATTTATCATGCTTGTAACGCAACCATCCACCCATAACAGTGCACCAGGGCCATGGGCTTTCAAGTAATGGATTATCTCTTAAGAAAGACAATGACACTACCATTTTGCTGTCAGCCCATTTATGTTTCTTGTAATCTTCCAATACCCAGAGGTGAAGTTCTTGGTTCACCTTGTCAGCAACAGCTAATTTATTTTCCCAATACACACAACCTACATTTGTCCACCCTGTCAAAAAACCTTCCGGGATTTCGACGCGACCGAAATGTTCGGAGTCTATTTCAATGTAAATTATTTCAGAAAGATGAGAATCTCTAAGAAAGAATCTTAAGACAAAACATACTTCATTTACCATCAAACATTCCGGCTTCTCCCCCTCATCGCAATAACTTTCCAGATTAGGAATATATAAACTTCTCCATTCAACATCTGTCCCAATATGAAGAACCTTACATCCACCAATTTCCGTTCCTTCCTTGCGGTACACATGAATCAACTTATAACTACCAGAAGACCGTATATAGTAGAACTTTATATGCCTGAGAAGCCTATGTGGAGGAGGAATAGTTATTGTTTCTTTTGTTATCGGGTTACACAGATAATATTCTTTTCTTAATATATTTTCCTCCAATAGCAATCCATCCTTTGAATCCCATAGCTTCTTGGGTCCTTCCTCACTCGTTTTTTTATTGTATATGTCGACTGATTCATTGTGTGTCTCATATGCATTTCAATAAAATTCGGTCTTGAATAAAAGCCACACGATTTGCGGACACATTTAAATCTACATAATGATTTCACCGGTAATATACTTATGATCTGAAGAATCACATCAAAGGGCAAGTCTAAGTTGGGCTTCCTTTGAACATTTGGACTTATTGAAAAGTATAACTTGAAACGCTCGAAGAACGTCTTCAAATTAAATAGATCTGTCGTGAATGAGGAAATTAAGAACTCAACATATTGTATGATATGAAGAACAAGTGTCTCAAAAAAAAGTGCGCTAATTAATTACACAATAAAGGACAATACATTAAAGATAGGATTAATTAATCTTAAAAATCTACCTTTAAACTTGAGACTCAATATATCATGTAGTTGCGACTTTTTTATTTTTCTTTTCATATTACAAATGCCTTTTATTTTTCTTTTAAAATTATATATATATAAAAAAAAGACAGTGAGATAATATGGCTATAGACATTACGTATGTATACTTTCGAAACTTTTGGTCCCGGAGCACGTGTCCAAACTTTTGTATATATTTAAACTTTTGTATATATTTAAAGAATTTGATTGGTGATTTTTTTTTTCCCCTAGAATTAAGGGTCTATCTTAAAGCTAAATAGGATTTGGTCTATTAGCAAACTAAAATTTGTGTCGAAAATAAAACTAACATTAAATCTAGCGTTTTACAATTACAAGAAAAAGGAAGAAATTTTTTTTCAAAGTGTTTGGTTTCCTCCTCCCTTTTCATCTAGGGTTCTTCGAATGTTCGATGATCCAATTCAAATCTTAATTGCGTCATCTATTCTGTTAAACTGTATCGGGAATTACACGTATATATGAATGGAAGAAAAAATTAAATAAATAAATAAATATATAAATAGCTCTCCACCATACAACAGGAAACAAAGATGCAGCAGGCATATAGAAGTATAGAACTTTGATACCATCGATCTCCATCACAACGATTATTACGACAGAGATATGTTCATCTAATAATAATAAAAAATAAAAAATAAAGTGTTCATCGACTAACTTAATTTATTCTGAGGCAAAAATTAAAAAATTAAAAAAATTAGAGACATACCTGGCAAACACTCCATTCAATTAACCTATTCGCCTTTATTTTTTTTTTCTGTCCCCTAGATTGTATGCGGAAGTTTTTTATGAATGTTTGAGTCCGGTCAAAGTCATCAGTCATGCATTCGAAGGACTCTTATATGACAAAGAATTTAAAGTTATAAATATTTACCTTTTGTTTCATGGGATATTACAAACATTATCTACTTTACCTTGTCATTTTTTATTAATGTTTTTATTTTTTTTATTTTGTATTAATGTTTATATTTTTTTTATTTTGTTGGTACTTGTTAAGTATCCGTATCTAGAGATAGAAAGTTAGAAACTATTTTAGTGGTTACTTAATGGATAAAGGGGTGAGAAAAAAAAAACCGAAAAACCAATCCGAACTGAAAACCAGTCCGAACCAAATCAAAAAAATCAAATCAGTAACAAACCGAATGAATCGGTTTGGTTTGAAACCAAACCGAATAATACTGGTTTGGATTTGGTTATTTTTATTTTACCCGAACCCAACCCGAACCCAAACCGAAATCATTAATACAAAAAAGACTTATTTTTGTTATTTATATATAAGCATATAAGATAACCCTCACCCCAACTCATTCCATTCATCATTAATCAAACATATCGACACCTCTTCTTTATCTGCTCCATTTCAGCTGCCATTATAATCGTTTGCCTCATACACCATTTAGTGACCATTCTAATATGCTATCATCATCAGTTAATGTGTTTTTTCCCTCTTAGTAATTTTAATGTAGTTTTACATCAATGGATTCTTAATCCTGAATGTTTTCTTCTTTGTTTAATCTATCGAGTGTTTGGGTAAAAAAAAATGGTGAGCATATAACATAAAAAAGATGGGTATCTTCTTTCAGTAATTGTGTATTATTTTTCTCATCATTTGTTGTAGCTGATTGTTTTAATCCACTGTTGACAAAGTATAACTTTGTTCAAGTGTCTCTGGATGAATGTTTTGTCTTGCAAATTGGTCTTCAAAGTTCTAAATGATCAGATATTGTCTTGAACAATTACACTTTTGTACTCATTTTTTTTATGGATAACCTTGCTCCCTGTCACGTCTTCTGATCTTTTTGTTTTCATTTCTGGTCCATTATGTTTTGTAGAATAATCATGCATCATATATTCTACATATATTTTCAACTAAATACATGAAAGAACAACAACATTTGCACCAAGTATGTTTTTTTTACAACAACGTACACTATAGATTTAAAAATTAAGATGAATTTGCTTGTTTGTCATAAAAGCATCTCTTTTAAAAAATCAGGCATGCTAAAACCGAACCTAAACCGAATCCAACTGATATTGCGTGGAATACCAAGTTTGCGGTAACAGTGTTTAACTTGAGGATATGAGGCTTATATATGTGATTTCTCCGGAGAGAGTACGGTGGTGTACAAGAACAATACTGTCGGTTAAATGCTAAAGGAAAAACACATGAATGAGTCGACAAATTGACAGAGTAGCTCTGTGTGTATTAATTCTTGGATCTATTTTATTACATTGTGAACCCATATATATAGGCCAAGACTATGTCGGTTTACTGTTCATGACAAGACAATTATGAATACATAATTAAAGATAAATATGCATGCAGTACAAGTGGCTTAGCCAAATATGCAGTTTAGCCAAAGGTGAGATAAGCATGGCGGCAATGAGCGGCCAATAAATGGACTCGTAAATGACTTGTCTTGAAATCTGTTTGACCATATGGGTAGAAATCACACGGAGATGAGGAGTCCGGCTTATGACCGGCGGAAAGGATCCGGCTTATTGTTGGCGGGTTGGAGGAGTAAAGGCCCCATATCTTCGTTATTGGGCCATGACAGCGGGTCCAATCTAGATGAACAGAACCCCATTCCGGCTCGGGTATATCACAACCCGAAACCTGTTCAAACCAAACCATTGGGGATGACTTTAGTTTGGTTTGGTTTGGGTGACAAAGTATAGCCCCCAAACCGACCCATGATCACCCCATGATCAAACCGACCCATGATCACCCCTAGAACTTCATAAATATCTGTAACTAGTCTGCAACTAGTTATTTAATAGATAAATATCGATACAAACACACTATTACACGAAGGACCAGCGAATATTTTTTATTTTTACGCCATAAAAACACGTTTGATTGTGCTAAGTCCAGCTAATTCTATTCCTGCCTTTCACCGCATATGTCGTAGCTTTAATTTATCACCGCATACTATTTTTTTTCGTCGATGTAGCTTGTGTTTTTACTTATTGGCATTGGAATAACTGAACTGGATCACCTGATTTTGGTGTCGAACCTCCTCTTTTTGGGGCGTGGCGGACACCGACCACCCAATGTTTATGTGCTCTTTCTCCCCAATTGGAATGGACGGCTGTGATCCGGCCACGTCCCCAAAGCAGGGGAGAAGCCGTACACCAAAAGCGGAGGATCCGAATCCTGGAATAACCGCTTCTTTTTCAACAGAATCCTGATGCATATCAAAGTGCTTGGACTTTGTTGAAGGTTTCTCTAGTTCTTCCACCCCCTTCCCCCCTCTTTTGTGTATATATATATATATATATATATATATATATATATATATATATATATAATATAAAAAAGAGATGTTTTAACCCAATTACCCGATTTGACTCGGTCTTCGCCCGTAATCAAAACACGCGGATCTTTCTTTTTTATTTTTTTTCATTTATTTTTAATATCTTTCTTTTTTATTTTTTTTTCTTTTATTTTTTATTTTTTGGGAAACAGAGATGGACGGTGATGTTCTAATCCACCCACGGTGGTGGTCAAATATTATCGTCACGCCCGTCCTCATGTCCTTTCAAACCCTAGATTAAGCTCTCATTTCTCCATTTTCATTTCTCCTCCTCCTCGCCTAGATTCTCCCTTTAATTTCAAACCATAAACCTTTCGATTACTTGATTTTGAATTCCCCTCCAAAACCTCCGATCTGCTCGGAATGTCCGATTGTTCTAGAGGAGTAAATTTTCGGGAAGAGGCTAGGGAATTTACAGGTGAAATGTCATTTGGAGCTGAAAGAAGGTCGTTTGCATTCATGGTGGGTATGGGAAGAGGTTATCACGGTGATCCGTCCAATCCGTTATCATCGGGTTCATCATCGACGTCGGCATCGGCATCGGTAACGACATCAACTTCCGTTACAGAGACGGTGATTTTAAGATTACAGGGTATTCTCTATCGAAGGGAATGGGGATTGAGAAATATGTAGCTTCAGATACGTTTATGGTTGGAGGGTAATGCAACGTATGTGTCGTTTATTGCTCTTGCTAGCGAGGGTATAGCTGACACTTAAGGATCAGAACGGTAAAGAGAGGCATTTTGCCATTTTGGGAGGACATTAGAGAGCGGACCTTATTCTCTGCATGAATGTCGCGGAAGCATGTGGTTAGTCATATTCTTTGCAAAACTTTTGCTGTATGTTTCATCGTTTTTTGTCTTCGTAATGCGTCTTAGAATTGTTGTTTCTTTGAACCTTTTGATTATGTAAACAGTTACATTTGTCTCCCCTAAAGACTTCTTTTTAACTCTTCAAGTTTGTAGTTTTCATTGAGTAAGATACATCTACATGCAGGCGCGCCCCAGGCCAAGGCGCCACGTGGCCCTGGGCCTCCCGAAAATCAATGATGCGTTTAAAAGTACGCGAAATTTCGACATAATATTATATATATCTTGTATTTATATGAATGCGAGGAATGTATTACGCCAATAATTAAGTACTATAGTATAGTATTAGGCATGAGACTTAGTTTTGAATCTTGCAATTTACAATAATTTTTGTTTTTTTAAACTAGGACTAGGAACCAAATAAGTAGGTTTTTTTCCTACCAAACCCATGACTATCATACGCAGTTTTTTTGTTTTATTTATTTTTTATATATGTTTTGGATACTGTTTTTTTTTTTTCCGAAGGCGAGGGTCTAAATTTTTTTTTTGGACCCGAGCCTAAATTTGCACACTTCATTTTGGACTTTTGCTGTGAATTCGGGCTTTTCCTGCTGCAGGTACTTTGGTTGACACACATGGTTACTCAACAAAAGGTATGAAATTGTGGATTCATGATGTAGCGTAGTCGTTATTATATTTCATTTAATGCATATTTTCTGTTTTGTAAGAAGGGGCAGTCTTGGTATTTACTAGTTTTAAGGGTTTTGGTATTTAAACTCAAAGCTTGAGTCTTTTGTTAAGAGATTTAATATTTCTCCATAAAAAGCCGACGGGAAGGAAAAAAAAAGGTAACAGGTTGCCGCAGCTTTCTGCTGAAGTACTAATAGGTTGCCGCAGCCTTTTGCATAATAACCAACGTAATTCCTTTTTTTTTTTTCTTTTAAACAAAGAATTAAAAAATCAATAATATTTTTTTTTCTTTGTTTCCCTTTATTTTAAATGGAAAATTATTGAGAAAAAAAAAAAAAAAACTACTCCATCTGTCCCGTAATATTAGTTCTTTTAATTTTTTTTATGGTGTTCAGAAATATAAGTCTTTCTCACATCCCAATTTAATATTAAATACATTATTTTCATTTTCACATTAAACAATGCAATACTATAGGTCAATCTCAAAAACAAATACAATATTTTATCTTAATTTTTTTAAAAAACAACTAATTTATTAACTTTTTTAAACTGTGTGTAAAACCTATAAACACTTATATTACGGGACTGAGGGAGTACTATATAGGTTTCTCGAAATGACAAAAATGCTCTTATGAAAATTACGGGATTTTACATAACATAACTTTACACTAATTATATCACCATTATTTTTCATTACTTGTGCCATCACTATTTTTAGTACATACTATAATGAATAGCATATTTACTGTCAATTTTTTAAGATTGTATACCATCACTTTACACAAGTATACGTCATTTTTTACCGATTTGCGGGACAAATTAAAAAAATACAATATTTTATCTTAAATTTTTTAAAAACAACTACTCCCTCCGTTCCATAATAACTGATGCAGTTGCCAAATTTTTTTGTTCCATAATATGTGATGCAATTGTATTTCCAATGCTGCATTTATTGTATTTTTCCTACTTTTACCCTTATTTTATCGATAATATGAGATAAAAATGAAGACTACATTAATTATATCTAAGGTTTTTAGTCATTTCATTTATAAAGTCAATGTATTAATTCACTTCTTTAATATGTGTGTTTTTGGCAACTGCATCAGATAAATTGGAACGGAGGGAGTAATTTATTAACTTTCTTAAACTGTGTGTAAAACCTATAAACACTTATATTATGGGACTGAGGGAGTACTATATAGGTTTCTCGAAATGACAAAAATGCTCTTATAAAAATTACGGGATTTTACGTAACATAACTTTACACTAATTATATCACCATTATTTTTCATTACTTGTGCCATCACTATTTTTAGTACATACTATAATGAATAGCATATTTACTGTCAATTTTTTAAGATTGTATACCATCACTTTACACAAGTATACGTCATTTTTTTACCGATTTGCGGGACAAATTAACTTGATGTACATATGATTTATAATACATCTACATGAAAAACGATTATATCATCATCATAGACTAATTAAACTTTCATGCATGAGCCAAATTTCGAGCCCACGATCTTGGGATATGTATTCAAGCCTTTCACCAATTGAAATTTAAATGGAACATTACATTATGAATTGTCTGAAATAATGTACATACACAGTTTTAATATTATTAGAGGAGTATATTAGTAACTTCGCCTGGAAATTTGAGTGGAGTCCATCCACCCCACCCCTACCATGCTGGGTCCGCCCCTGACTACGCTTATGTACCTCCTTTGGTATATAAACATGACGTATACCACGTATACCGAGAATATTTTATAAATGTATTATTAATTCTCATTTTTTCCTTTTATACCACCATTTTTACTATCATAAATTACACTGCCTTCCTTTGGGTACAACTTCTGCAGCAAAAATACGGATCCCCTCTTGATGTGCCCAAACCAAATTGCTCTTTTGTTTGGCGACACATCGCTGCTCGCAAATTGCCTACGTGATGCTTTTGAAATTGGGGAGAATGGTAACGTTGTATGGAAGCCAACTACTTTGGGCAAATTTATGGTCAGTTCGGCATACCATGAAATTCAAGCCTATGACCATGATCCGGCTACAACGAGTGATGATACTTGGAGACTATCTGGGACATAAAGGGTCCGCTTTGAGGTAACATGCTACTCTGGGCCTCTGGCTATTTTGCCGTGATGCTCTACCGACTACTGCTCTCCTTGCAGCACGACGCATAGGTGACGACAACACCTGCTTTGTATGTGGCACCCGCTCTGAAACTACGATGCATGCGATGAGAGACTATCCCTGGACTACCAAAAGGTATGAAATTGTGGATTCATGATGTAGCATATTTACTGTCAATTTTTTAAGATTGTATACCATCACTTTACAGGGTGATTCTATGGTGAGGAGACTCTAATGCGGAGATGTACACGTGGCAACATATGGACCACACAGTTTCATCCTGTGTGGGGAATTCCCTATTGCATCTGAAACTGTGTGGTCCAGATGTTGTCACGTATGCAACTCTCTATTAGGGCCTCCCTGCATCAGAATCACCCCACTTTACACAAGTATACGTCATTTTTTTACCGATTTGCGGGACAAATTAACTTGATGTACATATGATTTATAATACATCTACATGAAAAACGATTATATCATCATCATAGACTAATTAAACTTTCATGCATGAGCCAAATTTCGAGCCCATGATCTTAGGATATGTATTCAAGCTTTCAACCAATTGAGCTAAATGGAACATTACATTATGAATTGTCTGAAATAATATACATACACAGTTTTAATATTATTAGAGGGGTATATTAGTAACTTCGCCTGGAAATTTGAGTGGAGTCCATGCACCCCACCCCTACCATGCTGGGTCCGCCCCTGACTACGCTTATGTACCTCCTTTGGTATATAAACATGACGTATACCACGTATACCGAGATATTTTATAAATGTATTATTAATTCTCATTTTTTTCCTTTTATACCACCATTTTTACTATCATAAATTACACTTGCCTTCCTTTGGGTACAACTGCGCAGCAAAAATACAGATCCCTCTTGATGTGCCCAAACCAAATTGCTCTTTTGTTTGGCGACACATCTGCTTTATCGACAAATTGCCTACGTGATGCTTTTGAAATTGGGGAGAATGGTAACGTTGTATGGAAGCCAACTACTTTGGGCAAATTTACGGTCAGTTCGGCATACCATGAAATTCAAGCCTATGACCATGATCCGGCTACAACGAGTGATGATACTTGGAGACTATCTGGCTATTTTTCCGTGATGCTCTACCGACTACTGCTCTCCTTGCAGCACGACGCATAGGTGATGACAACACCTGCTTTGTATTGGGCACCCGCTCTGAAACTACGATGCATGCGATGAGAGACTGCCCCTGGACTACCAACATGTGGAAGCAAGTTGTCCATCACCACAACTGGACACTCTTTTTCGGTTCCCACGCAACACCGGTATGGTTAAGAGGCTGCTTGAAAATAAATATGTACAAACATGATACCATTAACTTATGGAGGTTCATTTTTCGAGAAATTGTGCAAGGCCTATAGTATTGGTGCAATCATGATTTCCACCAAGGTGAGCGATCACAGCCCCCAAGGATGATATTTATTTCGGAAGCTATCCGCCGAGCACGCGAACTTAGACTAGCTTGGACCAGATCATTAGTATTTTTGTACATGTGTTTTGGACCGTTTGTACAACGTTGAAATTTTAATAAAATATCCGTTTTCAACCAAAAATATTACCCTGTCATGTTTATTTTTTCTTATATTTTATTTATTCTAATATCATTTTCTTATCATATTTTCTTGATTTTACACTACACTCACGTACAAGCACTCACTATATTCCAAAAAAAATAAAAATAAAGGACTCACGTACGGAACCAAAAATAGTACTAATAAAACTATTAATTCACTTGTGGCCAACCGATTGTAATTTCTTCGGGTACGTTTAATGCTTATTTTGGTCTGGATATCTCGGAGGACGGGCCGGAGTATATGGCGACACTTGGTTGGAGGAAGTTGGTGCCTATCTTGGGGTAGAATGGACTATAGGGGAGGTTGCCCGCACATTTGCGGAACCAGATTTCAGGAGATGGGAGGATAAATGCCTTCATCGGCTTATCCGTTCTAATATCTTTCCGGCTAAGCTTGTATCTACGGTCTACTATACCCATGCCACTCTGCTTTATTGGTTATACATGGGATGGCCCGTGAATGTGGGGGCGTTGATACGAAAGGAAATGACAGACGATGCTCTCAAGCCTCGGCATACCTTACCTTTTGGCTCACTGATCACTACATTTTGTGAGGGAGCCGAGTGCCCAGTGTTAGGCAGCGATTCCTATGTGGGGCCAATGCCTATCCTATCTTTAAGTTCTCGTCATGACCGCCATCGCTCATGGTCACGATCAAGAACAAGAAGGGGAACCCGAGGATGATGCTGACGAAGCCGGCCCGAACAATTTGCAACTAGCACCATTCAATCCAGGATTTTAGGATTAAGTATTTTTATTTGCGTGTTTGCTATTCCTATAATTAACGAGTTTTTATTTTGACTCAATTCTACAAGTGTGTCGTGTTATATAGAGCAGGTTTCACTGCTTCCTAAATCCGAACTCATGTGATGTTTTGGACTTGCTGAAATGTATTGAAATGTAATCATTAATTTATGGACTTAAAAATGTTTAAGGAAATTGTTTTCCCTTTTACGGTCCCTTTTTTCTGATTATTACTGATTGGACTATTTCGAGCTTTGTTTAAGATGCATGTTGCAGCGATTATTCTTCCGCCCTGCTAGCGGCCAATGCCTGTGCCTGTTACACTTTGCCGAATTCCCAAGACTTGTTCAACTTCCACGCTTATCCAGAGCTAAGTTCCTTTTCTGAGTTTGTTCTTTCGATTTTTATACATTGGGGACAATGCATGGTTTAAGTGGGGGGTACAAGTCACTTAGCTCAAATAAGCTTCCATATACTCCCATATATCAAATAATAAATAAAAGGAGTAAAAATTTAAAACTTTTAAACTTAGAATCACATTTACCTTGGTGAGTTCCTGATAATTATATCTAATAAGAAATAAGCCATATTTCATGAGTACGTGATCACTTTATGCTTCTGCGATTTATTGATTAGTAAACTTAATGATATTCATATTATCCGTTGCGAGTAGTTGTTTATTATTCAATTGTTCGATAAATGAATCGAGTTGTACCACGCTTATTATAAAAATGAAAAAATATGTGTACATTGCATAGATAATTGGTTATGCTTACCTAGTGTCAAATTTATCGTCTGATGTGTTCCTAAAATCCTAGCCACAAAAGCTGAGTAATAGGCTTGAGACGTACCTGTGTTTGATAATGTTAAAACACTGGACTTGTAGTAAGTTACCAAAGTAGCCTCGCGCTTGTGGTAATATTCGATGCTATGTTTGATCTAAGATAGGGGGATGCTCTAAAAAGTTTTCCTTCTTGAGATTGATAGTGTCTGAAAAATATGAAGATATGAAAAGAATATTCAACTCTTTAAGAGGCTTTGAGTAGTACTCGGTCTCCAAGTCCAAAAACCCTATAGATACGCTCTTGCTTATTATTCTAGTGCTTCAACAATTAAAAGGCTTAAGAAGTGGGAATACTAAAGTTGGTAGGTTAAGACTACAAAGTTTGCATAAACTCTAATCTTGCTACGAATATTTAAAACTCAATGCACATGCACACAACACATCGATTCATGATGAATAGTGGATAATGGATAGCTGATGAGCATAGGGGGTATGAGTTGATTCGAGTTTCTTGTGTTAGTATACTGTGACCACGGGAAAGCGGTTTATGGGGAATGACTTATTGATATTTTGATCGGGACGAACAAAGGCTAAGTGGGGGGTAGTTGATAACGGTCATTTTGTGCCCGTTATTCTATGATCTTTATCCCCGATTCTAGTTTAAAGGAGCTATAATAGAGCAATAATAAGTCGTAATACGCTTAATTTGCATATGCCGAGAGTTACGATTCGTTATTATGTATTAGGAGGTTTTATTATATTATTTGATGTTACAGACTGTATTTCATGCTATATTTGTAGTAACTCATTTTGGAGCACAAGGATGGACTTCGGAGAAGCTTTAATGGATTGCAGACAAGTTCAGAAAGCCCAAGGCATAAAAGAAGAAGAAAGCCCAGAAGCATATAAAGCTCGGTCGACCGAGCCTATGCATTCGGTCGACCGAGTGGGCCTGTAGTCCAGAAGAAGTTCGGCACATCGTTTGAGGCGGTTAGGGTTCGATGAGTGTCGGCATTTAAGTCGGTTTTCTATGTCGGCCGAGAGGCTCTATATAAACACAAGTCCTTTGTATTTTTTATTATGCATTCACCAATATCAATTCATATATACAAATAAGCAAATAAGGATTCATTAGGCTTGAGAAGGAGCTGAGGGTGCAATCATGTAAGCCCTAGTTCTTCTTCTTATTTTCTTTTAGTAATCAATTTCCCAATTATGCTTTGATTGTTTGAGTAGTTATTCATATTTAGATGATGTAGATCTAGGCTATGACGTTAGGGCAGTGATGATATCTTGTCTATGAGGATCTCATACCCTACGTCCTCTACCTAATATCTATGGATGAATCTGCGTGTTTAATTTACGTGCATTTAGACTAATTTATATGATGTCCTGATGATTCACTATATAATCCGATTCGTATGAGAAACGCTGAGAAATATATTCGGGGATGTAATCTGGGGAGTTAAGCACTCGGGTGACCGAGAGGTGTCACTCGGTCGACCGAGTGTCCTTATTCGGTCGACCGAGAGCTTCCGAACCTGTTTCATCCGTTAATCAGTCACGTCTTTATGATTAGGTTAGCTTAATTGAATCTGTTATCTCAATAGGTATGGCTATGGCTACGTCACTCGCTTAATTTAATTAAAACGTGTAAGAAGGAAATAACGATATAAAACTATTAGGTAGGCTCATGAATTGATCTTGGACGTTCGTTATATCAGGTAGGTTTATATTAGGGAATTGCGCGCACCTTGTTATACGTAGATCGTAAACTAGCATGAGACTATAACTTGGTAATTGTTAGTTGGACGAGAGTTTGAGTGATCGTTTAGGAAGTACGCCTAACCATAGGAATGTTGCCTGGACGAGGTGTACGGTTAATATCGGCATCCTTAGAGTCGTAAGCGTGTGAGTTATATGAGATGGAGGCACCAAAAGGCGAAGTCACGTAACAATACCACGTTGATCTAGTGACTACCGGTGCTACATCAAGTTTTAGGGGATGACTCCCGTAGCCAATATAAGTAGATATGAACGGATTATTAGTTGGTGAGTCTTGTTGTTATATAAATTGTCTAGATCCAAATGATTACGGTTATAATTCGGCAGTTGATTACGTTATTTGTTTACATGTTATTTGTTTATATGTTTGAGTGTGTCTTTCTTTTCTCGTATTCTATGTTGGTCGTAGACCGTCTTTGTCAAACGAAATAAATAGGTTGACTATTTAAGTCAGGATCCACAAATTGATTCTCTGTGGGATCGACCTCGATTCTATCTAGCTATACTGCGATTGAACCTAGTTCACTTGCTAGTGGTTATTTAAGCATCGAGTTAATAATTTAACTTGACCGCAATCAACACATCACCAAGTTTTGACCAGAGTAAGAAGGGAGGGGAGAACCACGATCTCGGCCATGCCCCATTCCTTGATAAGCATTCGAGATGCGTCCTCGGTTGGAAGTCGAGGGCGGACCAGCAGAATGAACAACGACGACAGTCGTCGGCGAATAAGAGGAGGGAGCCGTCGTGACTATAGTCGGTGTATGATGATGGAAGCGATACGCAGCGGAGGTGGCTGGAACGTCGGACATG
The DNA here is from genome assembly GCA_026214975.1 of Gentiana macrophylla. Classification (NCBI taxonomy): domain Eukaryota; kingdom Viridiplantae; phylum Streptophyta; class Magnoliopsida; order Gentianales; family Gentianaceae; genus Gentiana; species Gentiana macrophylla. The sequence continues at coordinate 127,728,744 of CM047810.1, read as the reverse complement.
GCAAACGTCAAGGACCAGGGCCGAAGCTACCAGGGTTTATCGAACATGGCAGCCAGGGTTTGTGTGACTGCTGAGGCCTCACTAGAGACGGTGGACATGGAAGCCGGAGAAGAATAACGAGCTGCGGCTCTTTTCTTAAAGAACGGGTTCGGGTTTAGAGAGAATTTCCATAACGAGAGAGAGAAAATTGATATCGCTCTGATACCATAACAAGGTTTAAGATAATTATATTTTATTGATTCAATTGCTGAGCAAAAAAAACCGAAAAACCAAACCAAACCAAACCGAAATAACCAAACCAATTGAATTGGTTTGGTTTGAAACCAAACCGAATTATAATGGTTTGGGTTTGGTTATTTTAATTTTTAGCCAACCCAACCCGAATCACTTATTCTACAAAATAACTTAGTTTCACTACATCGTATATAAAAGCCCCTATAGTAGAAGACATAGATGAATTGCCCCTCTGGGTGCGGCCGATCTCCTGTGCAGTATGGCGAGTGGAAAGCGGGGAGAGGATAACAGGGGAAGGAAACTGGCCCCGGAGCTTACCAGCCCAAACTCAGTAGGCGAAAGCTGTGAGGAGTACAGTGAGTGTCTTCCGTGATGAACTGTTGGCGTTGGAACCCGTCCTACATTTTATTTTGGGGTCCCTATTACAAAACCGAGGTATCCGGATTTTCCCACCTTGGGTTTGACGGACTAAGGTTTTGAAGATGTGGTGAACATGTGTTGATGACGTTTATTTTTTATGGAGTGTCAGGAGGTGACATTGTAAAACTTTAGTTTTCATTAATAAAAGCTGAGTTTTACAAAAAAGAAAAACAAAAAAACACCCTAAAATCACTCTTCAATTCCCATCACTCATATAATTCGACACACAAACACTGCCTCCATCAATCCATCACGCTCTCTCTCTCTCTGCGTATTGCCACATTTTCTTCCAATCGCCTCCGTGCTTGTTCCAGGTTTAGGCAAGCCTTTCGTGATTTGTGTTCCACTTTACATTAAATCGTTTATGTAAATCGGAAAAAATCGTTGTGTCATAAAACACTACAAGAAAACTGGTTTAAAGGGACAAACTTTAAAGGGACAACAAAGTCGTCCCTTTAAATATCTTTATTGGGACGACAAAGTCGTCCCTTTAAATAAATTCAAACATAGTCAAAGTTTTGGGCGGATTTTTCGGAGGGAAACTTTAAAGGGACGACAATGTCGTCCCAAAAAATAAAATATTAATCCCACCATGCCAGTTTGGATTTCCACGTGGACGGGACTATTTAAAGAGACGACAATGTCGTCCCATTAAACATTTTTCAGAAAATAGTATGTTATTACAAGAAATTATAAAATTTTGGTTTGTAGGGACGACAATTGTCGTCCCTTTAAAGACGATTAATTTTTTTTAATATAGAACGTTGAGTTAATAAATAAGATTCAGTTTATTATAAAATTCACATATAAAGGGGCGACATTGTCGTCCCATTAAACATTTTTTCAGAAAATAATATGTTATGTACAAGAAATTATAAAATTTGGGTTTTTAGGGACGACAATTGTCGTCCCTTTAAAGTAAATTAATTTTTTATTAAATATAAAACGTTGTGTTAATAAATAAGATTCAGTTTTTATAAAATTATAATATACATATTCTAATAAACATTGCGTTTAAATATAAAATTCATTATTTTTATAAAAATTCCTTTATCGAGCGAAGGAGTTAAGAGTCGGGGATCGTTATTAAGAGATCGATTTAAATCTCGGGGTTCGTTATCGAGCGAATGAGTTAGATCGTTATCGATCATTGTGAAAGTACTATCTACTCGATCGTTATCGACCGAAGGAGTTAAGAGTCGGGGATCGTTAACCGATTTGAATCTCGGGGTTCGTTATCGAGCGAATGAGTTAGATCGTTATCGATCATTGTGATAGTACTATCCACTATGTCTCGATGGATCGTTATCGAGCGAAGGAGTTAAGAGTTGGGGATCATTATTAAGAGATCGATTTGAATCTCGGGGTTCGTTAACCAACGAATGAGTTAGATCGTTATCGATCATTGTGATAGTACTATCTACTATGTCTCGATGGATCGTTATCGAGCGAAGGAGTTAACAGTCGGGGATCGTTATTAAGAGATCGATTTGAATCACGGGGTTCGTTATCGAGCGAATTAGTTAGATCGTTATCGATCATTGTGATAGTACTATCTACTATGTCTCGATGGATCGTTATCGAGCGAAGGAGTTAAGAGTCGGGGATCATTATCGGTAAGGAGAGATCGATTTGAATCTCGGGGTTCTTTATCGAGCGAATGAGTTAGATCGTTATCGATCATTATGATAGTACTATCTACTATGTCTTGATGGATCGTTATCGAGCGAAGGAGTTAAGAGTCGGGGATCGTTATTAAGAGATCGATTTGAATCTCGGGGTTCGTTATCGATCGAATGAGTTAGATCGTTATCGATCATTGTGATAGTACTATCTACTATGGCTCGATGGATCGTTATCGAGCGAATGAGTTAACATTCGTGGTTCGATATCGAGCGATCGATTTGAATCTCGGGGTTCGTTATAGAGCGAATGAGTTAGATCGTTATCGATCATTGTGATAGTACTATCTACTATGGCTCGATCGATCGTTATTGAGCGAATGAGTTAGATCGTTATCGGTAATGAGAGATCGATTTTAATCTCGGGGTTTGTTATCGAGCGAATGAGTTACAACGTTATCGATCATTTTGATTGTACTATCTACTATGTCTCGATGGATCGTTATCGAGCGAATGAGTTAAGAGTCGGGGATCGTTATGGAGAGATCGATTTAAATCTCGGGGTTCGTTATCGGGCGAATGAGTTACAACGTTATCGATTATTATGATAGTACTATCTACTATGTCTCGATGGATAGTTATCGAGCAAATGAGTTAAGAGTCGGGGATCGTTATGGAGAGATCGATTTAAATCTCGGGGTTCGTCATCGGGCGAATGAGTTACAACGTTATCGATCATTGTGATAGTACTATCTACTATGTCTCGATGGATCGTTATCGAACGAATGAGTTAGATCGTTATCGGTAAGGAGAGATCAATAGTTCGTTAGCGAACGATTGAGCTCAATCCCGAGATTTAATTTATAATATTGTTATATATAATGTTCAATTTATAAAAATTTTAAAAGTAATAATGTTTCGTAAATGACTTGATGATTTAATTTATACTATTGTTATATATATATATATATTATTGTGAAAGACGTCCCTTTAAAACGAAAATAATCAAAAATATCTGATAAAATTTGGAGGGAAAATTCGGCCGCCAAAATTGTCGTCCCTTTAAATAATATGTCGTCCCGAAAAAAACCTAATCTAATAAAATCAGGCATTCTTCTTCTCCTCCTCCTCCATTACACATATTTGCAGCGCCATCGCGTTTTCATCTTCTGCGCCGCCCCGCCGCCCCGCCGCTCTCCACCTCCTCCGCGTCTCCTCCGCTCTCCTATACCTCCTCATTTACCCTCTCCTCCGATTTCAAGCACTCCGCACCTCCTCCGTTTTCAAAACCTCCGGCCACCACTAGAAGCTCAATTCAAGCTCTTGCCGGGCTTCAGGTTTTGCGTTTTTCTCATCTCCAGCTAATGTTTTTAGGGTAATGGAAGAAGAACAAATGGAGTACTTGCGATGATTAACTCTCTTCATTATATTGTGCTGCAAACTCGAAAACAATTAAAAGGGAATGGGGCTATCGGAATCTTAGCTAATGGTTGGCGTGCTCTTGATCAGCTTGGCGTCGCTCAACACCTTAGACAATCAGCTTTTCCTATTCAAGGGTTCGTTTCTAATTAATTTTCCCCTCTGTCGCATTGGATTAGTATTGACAGCTTTGATTATTGATTGTGACTCCTTGATTTTCACTTTTTAATGGTGATTACAGTTGACTACTTGTAATAACATTTTACGTTTAATTCAACATTTTCTATAGGTTTGAATATGTTGGATGCATTTTTACTCTGTTTTGGGTTTACATGTATGTACTCTCACTTATCAGGGGACGAGATGTATGGATTGACAAAGGGAAACAAGAACGCTTCCAGTTTTTGTAAGTTGATTACTCGATTTCCCGCCTTCTCTGTATGATTCCTCGATTTCCCGCATTAATTCAATATATACTTGAGCTAGTGTTTCATCTATAAAATACACTGTCTCCAGGAAAGGTGAGGCTCGCTGCCTGAAAAGGAGTGATCTTATTCATGCTTTAGCAGATGCTTTACCACCTGAAACTATAAGCTTTGGATGTGAGATCGAGTCCGTGCAGATGGATCCGCAGCTTATGCGTCCCACAGTTCATCTGTCAAGTGGGAAATCTATAAGGACTAAGGTAAGTATCTTGACATATTTTCTAGATAGGAAGCAGCCACTTCGGCGCCTTTATTTTTTCTGTCAGCTTATGAATACCACGGTTTATATTTGGATATATAAGCAATTCTTCTAACCCTAAACCCTATGTTTTCCACACAATTGTTAGCCAATGCAAGACTTCTTCTTCTTCTTGATTTCTTAGTTTCTTGGTTTATTGATTTCTTGTTTATACCAATCCTAACAATGTTGAGTACATCATAAACGCTTAATTAAATTCAAAAAAATGTTTTATAGACAAAAAACCATAACCAATCCTAACAATGTTGAGTACATCATAAACGCTTAATTAAATTCAAAAAAATGTTTTATAGACAAAAAACCATAAATTGTGTATTGAGATTTGTAATAAAGAAGACATTTTCATGTTGAGCTTCCACATTTACGTCTATTAGAGCGCCTCACGAGGCTTCATGATTCGAGAATAAAAAATTCATAGCATTCTAAGACAATGACTGAACAGTCTTGATCTAGAAATTAACTTGGGTTTTTATCCGAGGTGTTACATTCAAACCTCAAAAGAAATAATTCTACTTAAGGTTGATGAAAAAAAAATTGTGTGTGTGGGTGGGTGGGTGTGGGGGAGGGGGGGGTCTAAGTACCTAATATGTTCAAGTAGAATTTTACACATGTAACAATAAAAAGAATGAACACATGTTAAACACAACAAAGAAAACCATAGTACCTAAATGAACACATGTTTATAAATATAAAAAAAAAACCATTGTATTTGGTACAATGGTATTCATAGGAGAGAATGGAACTTAAAAGTTCACATGCATAAATTCATGCTAGTAGAGTTAGAAGAACATTAAGAAAGTTTCACGATACAATAAAGCAGGAACAAACAACCCTGGCCGAATGATTCTAAGATGAAAATTCTCTTTCTTTTGTGTGAGCCATCCAATTCCAGGGCTAACGTACGTCCAGGGAAGTAACAAGGTATCTCACTCAATTCTCCTGCAACATAGGATGAGTATAAAGAATAAATTCACTTGATACACGCTTTTTTGTTTAAAACCGCTATATCTCAAGTTAAAGAAAGGCAACGTACCTTATATAATTTGCTTCTGATTTCCACGTAGACTAGCAAGGCTGCTAAAAATACAACATGAAAATAAACTATCTGGAGGTGCACATTTAACACGTAACTTTTTTGATTCAATATGGAATGCGACATAATATTTATCATGCGTGTAACGCAACCACCCTCCCATAACAGTGCACCGGGGTCGTGAGTTTTCAAGTAATGGATTATCTCTTAAGAAAGACAATGACACTACCATTTTGCTATCAGCCCATTTCTGTTTCTTGTAATCTTCCAATACCCAGAGGTGAAGTTCATGGTTCACCTTGTCAGCAAGAGCTAATTTATTTTCCCAATACACACAACCTACATTTGTCGACTCTGTCAAAAAACCTTCCGGGATTTCGATGCGACCGAAATGTTCGGTGTCCATTTCAATGTAAATTATTTCAGAAAGATGAGAATCTCTAAGAAAGAATCTTAAGACAAAACATACTCCACTTACCATCAAACATTCTGGCTTCTCCCTCTCATCGCAAAAACTTTGCAGATTAGGAATATCTAAACTTCTCCATTCAACATCTATCCCAATATGAAGAACCTTACATCCACCAATTTTCGTCCCTTTCTTGCGGTACACATGAATCAACTTATAACTACCAGAAGACGGTACATAGGAGAACTTAAAATGTCTGACACGCCTGTGTGGAGGAGGAATAGTTATTGTTTCTTTTGTTAACGGATTACACATATAATATTCTTTTCTTAATAAAATTTCCTCCAATAGCAATCCATCCACTGAATCCCATAGCTTCTTGGGTCCATCGTCACTCGTTTTTTTCTTCTTGTATATGTCGATTGACTCGCCGCGTCTCATATGCCTTTCAATAAAATTTCGGTCTTGAATAGCAGCACGCCACGATTTGCAGACACATTTAAATCTACATACTGACTTCACTGGTAATCTGTTTATGATCTGGAGAATCACATCAAAGGGCAAGTCTAGGTCGGGCTTTCTTTCGACATTTGGATTTATTGAAAAGTATAACTTCAAACACTCAAAGAACGTCTTGAAATTAAATAGACCTGTCGTGAATGAAGAAAATTAGGAAGATTGCTCAACATATTATATGCTATGAAGAACTAGTCTAATTAATTACACAATAAAGGACAACACATTAAAGATAGAATTAGCCTTAAAAGTCTACCTATAAACTTTGAACTCCATACCATCTTGTATTTGTGTCTCTTTCATTTTTATTTTCAAATTACTTATGTTTATTTTTCTTTTCAAATTGCATATATGAAAAAAAAAAAAAATTGTTGAGATTAGGTACGTAGACTTTTTGAAACCATCGGTCTGGAGAAGTGAAGTACTATTGGACAATTATGTTATCAATTTTAAGGAATTAATGGTTTTTCTTTTATAGAGATAGTGGTCTTTTATTAGGTTGGTACACAAATTAGAATTTGATCAATCACACAACTAAAATTTGTGTCAAAAGAAAAACTATCATTTTCCAACCACACATTAATCATAATCTGAATGCTCGCACTCTTTTACGCAGTAGCGTTAAATAGTCGTAAATGTCCTGGTCAATCTAGACTGGCCCTCGTCATCGCGCTTGGCGCAAAAAATTGCTTAGAGTTAATGACAAGATTTTATGTCTGCCTCACACTTATATGGAGATGAGCATTCACTTAATTTACCGATGTGGGATATCACAATAACTGATCAATTCCCCTAGAAACGTTTGAAAATCTAACGTTTTACAAGAGAAGGAAAGAAAAAGAAAAAAAAAATTAAAGTGTTTGGTTTCCTCCCTTTTCATCTAGGGTTCTTGGAATGTTCGATGACCCAATTCAAATCTTAATTGCGTCATCTATTATGTTAAACTGCATCGGGAATTACTGAAAATATATGAATTGAAAAAGAGAATCAAATAAATAAATAAGTAAATACTCTCTCCGTCCCTAATTATATGTCCCATTTACAGTTAAAATTTTTGAATGAACCTTGTCATTTTTTAGCTGAAGATTAGTCAAATTTAAATGAAGCTGGTCAATTAGTTTTTCTTTAAAGACGACATATAATTAGTAACGAAAGGAGTAACTCTCATCTATAAAATATACTTATCATACAACAGGAAACAAAGATGCAACAAATATATATATATAACTTTGATACCATCGACCTCCATCAAAACGATTATTGCGACAGAGATATGTTCATCGACTTAATCAAATAATAAAAAATAAAAATAGTTCATCGACTAACTTTATTCTGAGGCAAAAGAAAGAAGAAGAAAAAAAAACAAATTAGAGAGATAGAAATTTTACCTGGCAAACACTCCATTTAATTAACTTGTTATTTTTTAGATCGGTAGCAGCCACTTCGCCTTTATTTTTTCTTTCCGTCCGCTATATTGTAATGTATGTGGAATTTATCTTTGTTTCAATAGACACGAGAGGCATAGTACAAGTTTGAGTCCGGTCAAAGTCATCAGTCATGCATTCAAAGGACTCTTCCACGACAATGAATTTAAAATTACAAATATTTACCCTTCTGTTTCATGGGATATTAGAAACATTATCTGCTTTACCTTGTCATAGTTTATGGTTTTCTTTTTTTTAATCCTTTTTTTTAAGTCATGCATTTAAAAATGTAAGTGACTTGAGAATATCTAGGGAGATCATCGGTTCGATTCTCCTCCTGGCGCGCGCGTCAATGTTGAAAGAAGCTCTTGAGTGACCCTACCCTGCAGTAGAAGTCGATCATGCTAACGACAGCCGTGAAACTCCTGATTAATCGAGATGAGTGCCTCGGATCTCAAGCTTTAGCCAATAAAAAAAAAACTAACTAATGCAACATTTTTACATTTTCTTTTTTTATTCCTCATTTATTATATACTCATCTAATTTAATTACTTTATTTTACCCCACATTTATTATATACCCATCTATTTTTCATCACTTTATTAATAACAGTCAAAGGTCATTTTAGATTTTTTTTATATTAAAATTAATAACATAACCAAATTTAACCAAACTTTATTAACGAATTTACTTTTTTGAAAAGGTATTACTCGGTAAGAATTGTGTATATATATATATATATATATATATATATATATATATATAGGTGAATATTTTTCAGTTTTCTAGTTTTTAACACTTCGTGTATATATATATATATATATATATATATATATATATATATATATATATATATATATATATAGATGGATAGAAACTATTTTAGCAGTTTTCTAAAATATCATAACCTAGAGTTATGTATTAAATCCGCATCCTTGTACGACCAAATTTGTCGGCTAGCGTTTGGCTTCTTCCTATTCCTAAAACGACGTCGTTTCTGACCTCCTCCACCACCGCCTGTCTTCACCAGTAAGAGGGAAGGGAAATGTGCACTTCTTATCAGAGCTCGTCTACTGATGAAATGGTGAAGACAAAATGCGTACATCTTTCATCTTCTCTTCCTTCATATCTAAGCGAACGGTTGGCGGCGGCGGAGGAGGAGCTGTGTTACCGAAGACTCACCGCCTTACCGAATAATTTTCATATCTGCTCCTCCTCTCGTTTGTTGTGAACGACGAAAATCAAGGGTTTAGAACGACGATTCGCATCAACGGCGACTCAGCTTCATCCCAGTCTTCTCTTTTTTTTATTTTTTTTAATTATTGTTTTTGTGCTGAATAATGAACCTGCTTTAATCGAAAATATCAGCTCGTGAATCTGCTTTATCAGGGATGTTTTTCTCCTTAATTTTGTAGTTCACGCTAACTGGTCGAATTTACTCTAATCTGATGCTTAAACTATGATTCTCTGTTAATCTTCATCACTTTGGTGTTTACATGGCAGAAAAATTGAAGAATGCTTGGAGCTTTAATGCTAAAAATGACTGCTTTAATGATGTTCTATGTTCTATGTATGGTTTTCTGCTCTTGAATTCTCGGGGAAGGAAAATTTCAGCACCCTTTCTGCAACTGTGGTATGAATTCGTGATCGTACTACAGTAAATCTTGTTTAGTTTACTTTGATTTGGTTTATTTACTGGTTGTAGCCTCATGATCCTTTGGTTTTAGGGGGTGATGCTGGTATAACGGAAACTGTTATGGATGAGTTGGACAAAACTCGTTGTGGTGTGCTCATTGGCTTAGCAATGGGTGGGATCAAGGTAGCTTCTTAATGTCTATCTTGACTCTCAATTGATGGATATGGATATCTTGAGAAAAAAAAAAAGTGTTCTGTCCAATTGCAATCCTTGAAGCCATGCATGAATTTATTGCAATACTGTATACTATGTCTTGTTGCCATTGTTTGATGTGTGATCCTGGACTACTTTTGTGATTGGAGCAGGTTTTCAACGACGCAATAGAAGCTTTGAGAGTATTGTATAGGAAGATGAATCCTTTTTGTGTACCTTTCGCAACGACAAATATGGGTTCTGCTATGCTGGTCATGGATTTGGTTGGTTAATGATGTCAATTATTGCACCAGTGCTTTACGTGGTATAATCTGTCTAAATAACTGTGTCTTCTGTTCTGTTCAATCATTTAGGGATGGATGGGTCCAAACTACTCGATATCTACTGCTTGTGCTACTAGCAACTTCTGTATATTGAATGCAGCCAACCACATTATTAGAGGAGAAGTCGTAAGTAATCATGCTTCCTTCTTGGTAATGCCATTGTAGAGAATTATTGTTCAGTCATGCATATTTCACTCTAAACATAATCATTTCATAATGTGAATGGTTGAGCTACTGGGCCTTTTGTTTAGAAGTGTTTGAACAAGTCTCACAGCATTGACAACAATGGTTATTTTGTATTTGTAAGATATGATGCTTTGTGGTGGTTCCGATGTTGCTATTATACCAATTGGTAACTTCTTTTTTTTGTTCTTTTATATATTTCATTTGTTCAAAGAACTTACATAGTTTAAATTTTTCACAACGTAAATTTTGGTGTAGGTTTGGGTGGTTTTATGTCCTTGCAGGCACTTTCCAAAAGAAACAATGACCCGACTAAAGCTTGACGACCTTGGGGCAGCGTAAGAATGGCACATTCTTTTACTTCTTTTCATGGATATATTTAGTTATGAATTTTTTTTTTTTTGAACGGCCAATTTAATTATATTATCGAAGAAGATGCTAAAAGCAGTTTTACATAAAATGTTTCAATTAAAATAACAACAGATTTGCATCACCAAAACTAACAATGCTACTCTGCATATCTTGCATAATGATACTCCCAAGCAGCTGCAAATTTCGCCCGTAACCTTGACCACAATTTAGTAGCCAAAAGGTTGGCATTCCAATCCCATTAATTGCTGAGACCATTTAGAATCAACCTACAAAGGACATTCTTCATGATTTAAGTACCTTCTTCAAAACTCAACTGGCTGCATTTAACGGGGTTGCTAGCCATTCTTCCCAATCCAATTTCTTAAGACCATTAGCATTAGAGAGCCAGGTGAAGGAGATTCTTTGCACATCTCTAGTGACTTGTGATCTTGTTTATGACTTGTGATCTTTAGTTATGAATATCTTTGTGACTTGTGATCTTGTTTTACACGAAAAGAATATACAAATATATTCTATTTATTTAGTTATGAATGTCTTTGTCAACTGTAATCTTATGTTACACATGACATATACAAGCATATTCAATATATTTAGTAATGAATGTCCCATCACACTGGTAATCTTGTTTCACACAAAAAAATAAACAGATATATTCACATTTTTGTTCAATTATTTGTTTCTGTTTTTTAGATTTATGCACATAAATTTCCCTAAAAAAAAAACAGATTTTTGCACAAAAATAATCAATATTTGTTCCAGTCTATTCCTTTTTCTTCCTCAAAAGAAAACAGAAAACTCAAAGGTTTTATAAATATAGTATCAAGGGCACATAGTTATATCATATGGTGTGTGGCAATAGTGTAATCAAAGATTGCACCATAATATTAAAACGGTTCATATACAAAATAAAATAAGATTGGTCCATTCTTAGGAAAAATTATGGATAATATTAGACTCATTTTGGGACTTAGAGAGGTGTTAGAAGTAATATATTGTAGTCGAGCCTAGGTGTCAAGAGAGCGTAGCTGTGTGCATCTACTGCCTGAGCTTTTGGTCTGTGAGTTTGGTAAATGGGCTGCTATGGCTCGAAAGTGAGGAAACTGTTTCCCGGATACAAAGGCCCCGTAACTCTTGCTTCCCAAACAGCTTGTAAGTGAATTGGCTTCCTCTGTCTAATTCTGTGTGTCATTTGCATTGTCTACTATTACGTTTTTTAGGGGATTGATTTTGCCAATCAAGCTCAAAGTATGAATCACAAGGATGTATCAGTAAAACACCATGCTTGCTTTTTGTTGGTTTCCTTTCCTAAATTTGTTATGTTTCTGTGTACATGTGATGAAATCGAAGAGACCCCACATTCACACACGCAAAATCATCTTATCCGACTGTTTCTTGTATTTATGGCTCTCTTGTATGTAGTTACCATTCACCTTGATTTCTTGCTGCTTTCTTAGGGTCATTCTGAATTTAACTTCTATCCATTTGATTTGCAGTTGCTGTCAGTGAAGTCGAAGCACTGTTTGAGCTTTTTAAAAGCATTAGCAGTTCTGTGATTGATGATGGGCTAATAAACAAGGTATTTTTGCTTAAAACTTGAAAAGCATAGTATAACGCTTCTTTTGGAAAGTGAACTAATGCATAGGATAAACCTTTTAATGTATTCAATGGGTAAGGGCTATTGCTTTTTAGAATACATGACATATGTGTAAATCTGGCAGGGTTTTTGTTAAGGGTGTTTGGGTGTGGGGATTCTGGGTGGTCATATAAATCCAAGATCCGGCTCACTCTATGTAGTGGTTCACTTTGAAGATTCTTTCATTGATTATTGTATGTGTTCTGGTAGGTATCGGTATGTTTTTTAGGCTAAATGCCTAATACATGAGATGGACGATGAAAAATCATTGGTTCTAATTAATTACTGTATGTATTAATATTTGTCCTGCAGTAAGAATTTCAGCTGGCTTTGTTCAAAAACAGAAAGAAAGAAAATCTTTTTGCTAATCGGGTATGAAATCCTTCAAAATGCGGCTAATGTACTCTCTTGTGTAATTTTTTCATATTTGATGTTTGGATGTCTCTTTTATAAGACCAGGCAATGAAACTGGTTTTTATTCCTATGTCCGTCAAAGTTCCCTGGTTTACTTGGTCAGTGTATCATTTTCCCAAATCCACCGCCGTCCGTGAAGAGCAATGGTTGGCCTCCATGCCTTCTCTTCGACTCACCGCCTCACTTCCACATCTTCTCCTCCCCTCTAGATCTTCCCGTCTCTTCATCGTCGTTCTATGTTGTCGTTTATGCCTCTGTTTTTTCCCGTTTTTTCCCCCTTGCTCTTATATATGTATAAATTATGTTATTGCTGCAGAAATGGATCAATTTGAAAAGAACGGTCTGCTGAAAAGAATGGCGTTGGTGAGGTTGAACAGAACGGGGCGTCTGATGATCTTCTACCCCCAGCCCCAGCGTACGACCGAGTATCACTCCAATAAAGGCTGGCAATGAACCTGTACGGAGTCTGAGAACTCTCAAGAAGCATTACTAGGGTCAAAGACACTCACCAAACAAAGTAATGTCCACATTACCAAACAGGTCTTCATGTTTGTACTCGAACTTACAAAACTGGATGTGTAATAGAACTATGTAACATATGTATGTACGAATGTAATATAACCACTAATGCATCTAATCAACAGTACATATTAAAACATCAGCATCACTAATGATATAGTAAGAAAACATTTAACTATCTACTACATAACAACTAGCACCGAAAATACATCCGAGGGCAACAATCGTGCATTGCACGATAGCACCACTAGTATATATATATATATATATATATATATATATATATATATATATATATATATGGATAGAAACTATTTTAGCAGTTTTATATGGGAAACTATTTTAGCAGTTTTCTAAAATATATATATATGGATAGAAACTTCGTGTATATATATATATATATATACATATATATATTTTAGAAAACTGCTAAAATAAATCCATATATCTATATATATGGGTGAATATTTTTCAGTTTTCTAGTTTTTAACACTTCTAAAATCAAACCATTTTATACTGGTTTTAAAATTAGCAAACTGAAACTGAAGCATGACTGAGTAAAATCATTTTACCCGGTGATCTGGCTTGGTTTAATCGAGAAGCTGGTCGCCCACGGAATTCTGGACCTGTATAAACAGGACGGGGATAACGCTTCTAGAGGCAATCCATCTGCTAGTCAGCATGGAGGGGAGATCAATGTCATCACTAAACAACATCCCAGCAACAACAAGCTCAAGGACCAAATTTATTCCTTGAACGGGAGCTTTGATAGCCCAGCCGTCCTGTGTGCGTACGAACATCCGATCTCGTTCACCCATAGCGAGCTAGTGACTAACCCCGGTGCTCTCGATGTGCCAATCGTTGTGTCGGCTTTGGCCAGCGACACTTTGGTGCATCAAATTTTGGTCGACACAAGATCCTGGCGAGATATCTTATACTACGACTGCTTCAAACAGCTCGGTTTCCGTGACTCGCACCTCCGACCGCACCATGGCACCCGTGCAGGCTTTACCAATTACAGAGTTCAAGTTAAGGGTGCCATCGAACTCGAAGTCAGAATGGGCAACTACAAACCATACATAACTGAAAAGGTTAACTTTCTAGTAGTCGATCTCCATTCCAATTACAACATGATCCTGGGGATCCCGGCCCTCAGAAAATTCCAGATGATCATCTCGAACCCCATGAGAGAGCCAAATTTAACGTGGGTAATAGGGTCGAGATAGCCCTTAGTCGACCTCATAAAGTCCTAAATCATATCAACCCCATTGAGTTTAGGGCACTACATCAACATATCAAACCCCCGCAAATCAAGGCCTCAATTTGGTTGTCCATTCACCAGTGGTGGTACATCGATTTTATGGCTCTGGACTTAGCAAACTTTTGCCGCTACATCCTTAAATGATGGCGCAGTAATAGCTATTCATGAAGCAAGCCAAAAACATGTTTCGTTCAGATCATTGACACATTAGATCCAAGAAACTTGTGGTTTATTTTTCGAGAAATAGAAGCCGACTTGATTATATGAAGACAATGCAGCATGTATAGCCCAATTAAATAGTGGTTACGTAAAAGACGATCACATAAAGCATAGTTCATCTACATTCTTCGTTACACAGGATTTTCAGAATAAATGTCATATTAATGTTCAGCAAATCAGATCAAGTGACAATCCTGAAGATCTTTTTCACTAATGTATTGACTACCGTTACGTTTGAGAGTTTGATGTTTAAGTAAGGGGTGTAAAACACAAATTAATGATGTGCTATTTTTCCTTCAATATGATTTCTTCGCTTAAGGTTTTTTCATAATGAATGTTTTAACGAGGCAGATTCTTTGTGTAACGGACATCCAAGTGGGAGTGCTCTAAATATACACTTAATATGTGGATATCCATTAGATGTGATATATGTCTCCTCTGTGAAAAGCACTAGCATGCAGCTAGTTTACTTAATGGATAAGTATCGATGCAAATACACAAAGTAATCAACAAATATTTTTACATCATAAAAACACTTGTGATATGCCGTGGGTTTAGTATCCGGTGCCGCGTTAGATAATTATAATAGATAATAATAAGCCGACTGCTTTGGCCGACTTATGTACATGTATCCTTGGGCTTGGGTATGTTTGTTTCTTAGCTGTTAAGAATAAGATAACAAAACATTCAGATAGCAACTTAGAAAGACTATCTAATATATATTAAGAAGTAGTACTTTAGGTTTTCGAACCTTTATAATTCACTCTCAATGAAAGCTTATTCTTATTTCATCTTAATATTACAACACATCAAACACTATAAAGACGTTAACGGAATTTTCAATATGTATTATCCAAGTAGAATTAAGAAAGAAATGCATCCAATTATGTTGAAGATTCAACATGAGCGGATGCACCCTTTTGGGAGGGGCGGTCACCCCTCGGATCTAAAAAAAACATTATTATATTTGTCATGTATTTTTTCTCCCTCCCTTCAAATTTTTATTTGCCTCTATAATCCACAATAATTGGATAAGTTGAGATAAAACTATTCTCATGTGTTGGTCCATGAAGTAATGCTTGGAAGAGTTCAGAAGAGGGTTAATGAACTATTCTAGATTTTTGAGAATACTCGTTCAAAACAATCAATCGTCTAATTTTCTATAGATGGATGTAGTTGTACATATTGATTTCAAAAGATATGCATCTAATGAATTAGTATGTAATAAAAATTCCAGGGAAGGGGCCAAAAGTACACAAATTCAACTTTTTTTCAGGGGCAATTCAACTTAAATATGCAAATATGACGGTTTTAACTTTTCATTGTTTATAAGGATAAAAAAATTGGGGAAATGGGCCAAAAGAACAAAGAATGTTATAAATGAGGATGGAAGGACATTTTTAATTTTGTGTGATAAAAAAAAGACAAATTTATAATAAATTGACCGAAATACCTATGATTTTTTTGTTGATAATTCGGAGTAAATGTTGTGTCATAAATTGGAGTAAATGACGTGCCATAAATTGGGAGAGTGAATTTGTCAAATCAATTTATTCAGTGTAGTTACTCGGTAGCATAAAAAGAAATAGTAACAATCAACAAAATATAATTACAATAAAAAAAACTGTAGTAACACAAGAAAAAATATAGTAACATTTAAAAAAAGTAGTTACAACCAATGAAATAAAGTTACAATCAAAAAGATGTAGTTACACTCGAAAAACATGTATTAACAGCCAATAAAATAGATATAGTTACGGCCAAAAAATGTAGTAACATTGAAAAATTAGTAGTAACAACCGATAAAATAGATGTAGTTATAGCAAAAAAAAAATGTAGTAACATGGGTGGAGTAATTTTGCATCAAAATCGTAGATAAAGTGAGTATTTTGTTTCACGTTAAAATAAAAAATGTGTAGTATAATTGATGCGTAAATAATGTAGAATTAATTGGCAGTTATAATAAATGATAAATGAGCATTAAATTCATTAAATGCATTGATTGGCTGTTTTTTTTTTTGGTAGAAAAGTATTAAATGACAGATTTTAGAAGGGCATTGTTCCAATTTTGTCCTGATTAATTATCAATTTCCTTGAATCCTAATTTATTCATAAAGATGTCCTTCTTGGCAAAAATCTATAAAAGATTAATTGATGGACCAACTTTCCCTATGCTTGGATGAAGAAAAAGCTTCCGGCAATGTCATCATTAAAACATGCAAAATAATAATAATAATATTAATAATAATAAGGGACAATTATCTAAAAGGACATATATTGGACTTAATTAGGCAAAAAGGACATCCAAAACAAACACTTAGAGTTATAAAGACAAAAAATAGGTAGATAGACTCAAATACCCTTAATGAATAAAAAACTAAAAAAAAAAAAGAGAGGGACGCGGAATAGTGGTCAGAACGAGCCGAACCTACCGAATACGTGGGGTCTTGAGTTCGCTCGAAAGGTTCGAACCTAAGGTTCGGCTCGGCTCGAATCGATCGAACCTTAGTTTAGCAAGGTTCGGCTCGGGTTCGAAAGTTCGAACATGTTCGACATGTTCGAACATGTTCCAACGGTTCAACATGTTCGAACCTTATATATATAGTTTTTTTTTAAATATAAAAAGTTCGAGCTGAACGTGTTCGATACTGTTCGGCTCGATAGACGAATATCAAATACCTAACGTTCGGCTCGACGTTCGAAGGTTCGAATCGAACTCGAATCGAGCTTTTTCGAGCCGATACAAATAATCGAATCGAATCGACGCGTTCATTTACAAATTTCTGGCTGAAATCGGAGCTAAGCGCTGCTGAATGTTTTATTTTTCTTTTTTGTATGAAGCGTTAGTTGTTGTTATGTTTTACTTCTTTTTTTTATTTATTATTTATTTATTTGTTTTCTGGACGATGAAGTGGTTTTTTTATTTTTTTTATTTTTTATTTTAATTACACTCCCTGGACGTTGATTGTGGGTTTTTTTTTTTTTTTTCTGGACGGAATAAGTTGATTTATTCTTTTTTAAAACATTGACCACTGTGATGTATTGACCACCGCGATGAAGTGACACCGTAATGCACTGACAACCGCGATGCAGTGACCACCACGATGCAGAGACACCGCGATGCATTGATATCGGCAATCATATATGCAGTGACATCAACATTTTATGCAGTGACAACGGCAATCATATATGCGTGACATCAACAATTTATGCAGTGACATCGGCAATCATATATGCAGTGACATCAACATTTTATGCAAAAAGACATCAAAGAATCATATATGAATGACATCAACAATTTATGTAGTGACATCGACAATCATATATGCAGAGACATCGCGATGAAGTGACACCGCGATGGAGTGGCCACCCCCGATACAGAGACACCGCGATGAAGTGGCCACCTCCGATGCAGAGACACCGCGATGTAGAGACCATCGAGATGCAATGATCATCGGGATGCAGTGACATTTGATAAAGCAATACCGTGATGACATTTGATATTTTTCCGACTTAATTTCATAAAATCGATTTCTTTTCTTCATAAAATCGACTTCAAATGGCTATATCTTTTGATATAAAACTACGATCAACATAAATCTTTCATCTTAATTCATATTTTTATGTAGTGACATCGGCAATCATATATGCAGTGATATCAACATTTTATGCAGTGACATATATATACGCGACATCAACAATTTATGCATTAACCACCGTGATGCATTGACCTCCTTGATGCAGAGAAACCGCGATGCACTAACAACCGCGCTGCATTGACCTCCTCGATGCAGAGACACCGTGATGCACTAACAACCGCGCTGCATTGACATCGACAATTATATATGCAGTGACATCGACAATCATATATGCGTGACATCGACAATTTATGCAGTGACATCACGATAAAGTGGCCACCCGATCGCAGACACACCGATGAAGTGGCCACTCCGATCTGATGACACCGCGATGCAGAGACCATCGGGATGCATTGATCACCGGATGCAAAGATGACATTTGATGAAGCAACACCGTGATGACATTTGATATTTTTCCGACTTAATTTCATAAAATCGATTTCTTTTTCATAAAATCGACTTCAAATGGCTATATCTTTTGATATAAATCTACGATCAACATAAATCTTTCACCTTAATTCATATTTTTATGTAGTGACATTGACAATCATATATCGCGGTGATATCAACATTTTATGCAAATGACATCGGCAATCATATATCGTGACATCAACAATTTATGCAGATGACATCGGCAATCGTAAATGCAAATGACATCAACATTTTATGCAGATGACATCGGCAATTTATGCAATGACATCGGTATTTTATGCGATGACATCAACAATTTATGCAGTGACATCGACAATAAATATGTGTGACATCAACAGTTTATGCAGTGACATCGGCCAAGAGTTCGGTCACTATGAATGTGGTTTTTAAGCCATTATGCATCGTATGACAAGAAATTCTACAGATTGCATTATGCCGTTGAATTTCAAACTAGGCACACACGTTGGCTATTAACACGTTGAACTCAAGTATAATGTAGCAAACTAGGCACACACGTTGGCTATTAACAATGAGCAAGCATATTTGTTTTAAGCTTTAAAGTCGAGACTGTTTCACAGAGCCAACAAGAAAGGTAAAGGTGAGAAGTTATTTATTAGTAGCTTACAGAAAGATTACCACAAAATGTTTCAAATACAAAAGTCCAAAAGCCGAAGCTTTTTCAAAATGATGTCCGACGTTGTGATTTGAGCATTCTTCATTAAAAGACCAACTGATTCAGTGATCATTCAATCCGTAAAAGAAGCATTCCATCCTATATATACCAAACAGAAGCTTATTAAGACGAAAAACTCATCGTTTAATCATATGCAAAACACTTGAAGGCGGACAGTCAAAATCCGAAAATACGAGTCCGCATTAACCTTTTTTCTGAAACACTCAAAGCACAATCTAATTTAAGAATCTTCAAATATTCAACATCATCAAAACACCCCCAAAAGACCCATTCCCTGCTGCAAGTGGATTAATTGCATCAAGGACAAAAAGAACTGAGGGCACACCCTTAATTGAAAATCATAAAAGTTGGTCCCT
This sequence comes from Gentiana macrophylla, assembly GCA_026214975.1. Classification (NCBI taxonomy): domain Eukaryota; kingdom Viridiplantae; phylum Streptophyta; class Magnoliopsida; order Gentianales; family Gentianaceae; genus Gentiana; species Gentiana macrophylla. The sequence goes on along the minus strand of CM047810.1, from coordinate 127,709,030 downwards.
TTCAACAAAGTAACGAATTACAAGTCAAAATTATGAACCGGGTTGATTAAAATGGAAAGTAAGCAGATTAATCAGTGATTGAAGCTACCAGCAGGCTTGTTGATGAAAAAAAAAAACAGAAAACTGATGGTCCAGTACGTAGCGCCGGGTATCAGAACAAATGAAAACAAAACCTTAAAATAACAGTAAAATAGACAGAGAACAAGGAACAGAATAACAGAATTGGAAAGCAAGGAAAACAAGACCGATTTAAAAAAAACGCCGAGAAAACAGTGATTCTCGATCACCGCCGGAGCAATGATTCTTCAGCATAACTCAGTCTCTCGGAGAAAATAATCAAAAGCCTTTCAAGATGAGAGCAGAGCATGAGAAGCCAACGCATTTCTTTTATTTATTTGTAGAAGGGTAGTATGGGAAAATTAATTAAATTTTGTCCTTATAAAGAGGGTTCTTTTTTAGATGTCCTAAGTGCCAATTAAGTCTCAAAATCAGTCCTTATAAACAAATAACACTAATAATAATGATAAAAGAACTTATTTCTCTGTCATATTCAATATTTCCAATGATTATATCTTTTGATCTAAAATTTAGATTATCAAGAATTTTTTCATTATATTTAATATTTCTTTATCTTATTTATTGAGATATCTCATTTAATATCTTTCTGACGTAATTGCTAAAATCCAAAATTTTTTGCATGTTATAAATGCAGAGACACCTTTTGCAGTGACAAAAACATTTTATCCAGTGACGTCAACATTCACATATGAAGTAACACCTTGAACTCAACATTCACATATGAAGTAACACCTTGAACTTCATTGACGATATTCAGTGACACTTGGCTTACCTCATTCATCATTATTTTATAGTGACAATAGTAGGGTGTAGTGACAATGGTAGTGACAATGAAGATGCATCAACAGTTGAATTGCAAGCTAACAGAACGGGGATAAAGCATAAAGTAATCTAGGCTCACAATCATCGGCCTAGGACATCAAAAACCAAAATAAAGAAAATAACCAACATCTAAAAACAGTTAAACCCTAACCGGAAGGGTCCCCTCGCCCCCGATCTCACAGGAGTGCGAGGAGAGGTTACCGTGACCTGCAACTTCGGGGAAGAGAGGCTTGCTTTTTTTTCGCTACCGAAAGGGGCCGGCCCTTTACGGGACTCGAACCCCCACACTCCGGCTTTCGGTCCAGTGTGGCATTATACCACCCCAACCGCTTACCACTAGGCCATATCTAGGGGATATAACCAACATCTATTTTATAGGTCTAGCTCATGATCAATCGAGGTCCATTCACATAATCATATTATATTAAAATAAATCATAATCAATCGCGTCATTGTCTGTCTCCCAATTAATTAACTACTTAATTAATTAATTTTCATATTAATTATTTAATTTGAAGATACGATTTATCGGTTGAACCGTACCGGGAATCAAGTTGCACGCAGAACAAGGCAACGAACTCGCCGACGAGGTGGCATCATCACCGCCACGAACCCCTCGGCAAGTCCGCAGCTTCGGCAGCATGATCCCCTTTTTTGCCTTTCTACGTTAACGTTGATTCAGAACCATTCTAAATAATTAATTAAAACAAATATTGCGACCAATGGTTCAATTTTAAAATTCGGAACCATTCCAAATTTTATGTTTCATGAAAAAAGACGACGACATATGTCATGTCAGCTATGAATGAACAAGGACGACCACGTCAACCAAATTGATGTAAAGAAACATCATGCGGCAAGCTGAAGATATATTGTGTTGAAGTCCATACTTGTTTCTAATGGGGGTCCAAAAGTGAAGTTGGGACGATAATATTGTGTTGAAATCCAGACTTCTTTTCTAATAGTGGGCCAAAAGTTGAACTGAGACCAGATCGACTCATATGTTGATGTGGTCGTATGAGGCTTGATGAGTGTCATAGAATGACCGATCTCACCCAAGTCTTATAGCAAATTTGTATCTTCTATTTACACATTTGACTTGTTTTATAGTGTAGAAATCTACAGTAAATTTGGATTTTAATTTTACAAAATTTGACTGAAGTTCTATAGTATCTATAACAAATGCACTTCTTAGATGAATGTTATGAAAACAGAGAGATTATAATAAAGTCGGTGTAAATTACAACACAGTGGAACACCACAGCTACATTATCCCCACTTCATATGGTTTCCACTAAAACAACTCAAATTCTAAATGCTCTCCAATAGCATTGCACTCCAGATAACTCTGACCCTTTTCTTGCAATGTTACATTGGGAACATGTACATCACACAATTCAGGTATTTGAGGTGGAATAGCACACCGTATTAGCGCCCAATTCAAGCCGTCAAAAAAGGGGTGACGCTTAATCTCCGCGGCTCCAGTCTCTGTCCCCAACCGGTTTTCCGGCTCTTTTACTAATAAACCCCGGATGAGATCTCTTGCTTGAAAGCTAATTATCGGTGTGTTTGGGAATCTTAGATTTTGCAAGACTACATTGGCTAACGTTTCTTCGTTTCCAGGACCTCTGAACGGAGTTTTTCCAAACAAAAGTTCATAAAGAAAGACACCTAATGTCCACCAATCCACAGCACTGCCATGACCCTCTCCTTTGATGATCTCCGGAGCCAAGTATTCATGTGTGCCTACAAATGAGTTTGATCGTGCCTCTGTAGGCTCAGCCACAAGCTGCGGCAATGATCTGGCTTTTTGGGCTGCTGCTTGTTCAGCTGCCGCCTTTAGTTTATGTGTTCTAGCAGCAGCACTGGGAAAGATCCTAGGGGTAAAGCATGAAACTTTACATGATGGGCCAGCACAAAATGGATCAATGCAATTAGATCCTGCACACGGACCTGATATTCTTGGAGGCTCGATCCCAAGGGAAGAAGAAGATGATTTCACTAGGGTGGGATTAACGGAACACCTTAGTGACAGATCAAAATCAGTAAGCATAATGTGGCCATCTTCGCGTACAAGAATGTTTTCAGGTTTTAGATCACGATACACGATTCCAAGCATATGCAAGTATTCCAGAGCAAGGAGGACTTCAGCAACATAAAACCTACAATCACAAAGAAGTCATGATTTGATCAGAGCATTTATTTCAAGTTACTGAAGTACAACGGAACTTCCACTAAAGTTGTCGTTTCCACTTTTCAGAATTAAATCCAAAAAAACCAATTCTTTTAATTTGGTCAAACCCTTTTAAGAGCTTGCAGCTTCATAGCTATTCATATCCATTAAAACCTATAAGTACAGAAATTCTCAAGTACAAGGGCAAGAAACCTTAAAGCATCCAAAAGTAGTCTTTGAGTTTAATAGTAGAAGTTTACAAACTAAGATCATCTAAAAATTGATCAAATAACAACATTTTGCATCCACAACTTTTTCTGGATTGGCATAATAAAAGGGTAAAAGAAAACTGTTTTCATATTAAATCTACAGTGTCTTTCTGGCAACAAAAGATTTTGTTTTTGTTTTTGTTTTTTGTTTTTGTTTTTGTTTTTTGTTTTTTCGGGAGAAACGGCAACAATAGATTTCTAAATCTCTGAAATATTATAAAACAACCCCACCCCTGAACCAAAGCAAACAAATTTGAAAAAGAAAAGAACTGTTGTGTCAAATTTGGAGCCCTTTATAACACAACCTCTAAATTTGTTTTATTCACAAAGGAAAAATAACTACAAATTTGATTTTCCATCAGGCTATTACAATTCACAATGACGACCAAAGGTGACAGAAAAATATACCTTGCTTCTTGTTCGGAAAGCATCTTCCAGGTTGCTTCTGTCGAAGGACGGCAAATCTCCACCAGGACAAAACTCCATGACTAAACATGATAAGCTACCTGAGGTAAATTGAGCATATAATGTAGGGAGAAATGGATGATCTAGCATTCTCAAGATCTCTCGTTCCGTTCTAGCCCTTGGCATCTTTTTCCTCCTTGCCAAAAACTCATTATCCATAACCTTTATCGCGAAAGGGCAGTTAGTTCCAACCAGTTCTGCCAAATATACCGCTCCTATGTCACCGAACCAAGTTTCTGTAGTAAATTAAAATGCCTAAGCCCTAGGGTTCCATGCTGTTTCCTTGCATTATTAATCGCTTCCCACTTGAAGTCCTTAGACATGTGCGGTCTGTTTCCACAACTTGATCTGCTTACATTGCTATCGCCACTGGCACTAGTACTAGTGCTAAACTCACCAATGCTGCTTTTTGAGCTTTGTGAGAACTCTCCTTTCCTCTCACCTTGGTGCCTTACTGCCTTTGGAAGCTGTTATTACTGTATTTGCAGAGCCTTTCGAAAGGTAGCCTTGTTTGCTGCTGTCCATAGCAGTAATAACACCAGCCTTTGTATTATTAGATGGTGCCATGAATTCCTTATCAGGCTCCTTTTTGATATCATTCAAAGAACACTGACAATTGTGGCAAATCAATTGGTTGGAACTGTAATCACTGGAACTAATTGCTTCAGACAACGCCTGAGAATTGCTTCCTTTATTACTCGTTCTTGTTCCTGTTTCTTCACTGCTAGATTCTTATTTCTGATTGCTGGTTTCATTGAACGGGAAGTGCTTCTTATGGACTTCCCTCTTTGCTGATTTTCACTGCAGCAGATGAAGAAACAGTCGGTAACTTGGTTTTCCGCTTTAGCTTTTGATTGGCTTTAATTGATGTCCCAACTTTCCTCTTTGGACTGATAGCAGAGATACTTGAGTCATTCAGTTTTGAAGAATCATAACTAAAGCTCTGATCTTGTAAGACAGAATTTAAAGTCGGGTTCTCCTTTTGTGAGGCTGCTGGTTCCAATGACTGAACATCAACTTCAACTGGTGCAGGCACACTGTCATTTTCAATTCGACTGGAATCTTTCGGTTCACAGGGATAATGAGGCAAGGGAGTCTCATTATGACTTCCAGATTTAACCTTAGACTCTCTGCTTACTTGCTCAAAGTGACTTGAATTGGAATTGGTCACTGCAGAAGGATGGACTTTAAGCTCTAGAGAAGATTCTACAATCTTCATGCCAGGTTTGATAACAGAATCAGGTAAAGAATGGAAACTTTGGTTTCCTAACCGCGCATTAGGCTTTTAAGATTCTCCTGTGGGCAATCCGAGGAACTTGATGGGCTTTCTTCTGGAACCAGAGAAAATTCAATCATACCAGACTGAACTGTTTCAACAGCAATAGACCTGTGCATACTTGAGTTCCTTGCAGATTCTAAGATCCTAGGAGATCCCGGGATTTCAACAACCGCTTGGCAGCCACTTCTCCAGCTTGTGATATACAAAGCCCTCTTAGTGCCTGCTTCAGAGATACCGGCTCAGAAAATCCAATTCCAGGAGAATAAGAGGGAACAACTCGCATCGGCCTCTTGGATGCTTTTGCTGTAAAACCAGTACTTGAATGGTCTGATGAAAGGTCTAGACTCTTGGAGGTTCTGATATTTATTGCCTCAAAAAGCTTATTGATATCATCTCGTACAGGCTTACGGGGTCCTTTTGGAAGCATTGGTCTAGCTTGAGTAGATGTTTGATGATTCCCGATCGAGCTCAAATCTTCATCTGCCACCATAATAATTTCACGGTTTTTTTTGCTAGGATCCATCGGTTTAAGATAAAGCTCACAACACAAGTGCTTGCATCAACTTACAACCATAGCAAGTAAAAAATCAGGAAACCGTGTTTCACGAGGGATCTCTCTCTAATTCTTCAGGGAAATCAAGTTTGGACTAAAACATCAAAACCCATGACTGCCATTCATCTGAGAATCTATGCTAGGCAGAATCTTGTCAATCACCACAGTATATAAGACACTGCACAAATGATGTCATATGAGTTGAGGAGAACACTTGCATGTATAATTTCTTCAAATAAACAGAAGTTACATCCTACAGAAAGAGAAAAACTTGCAAAATACAACGATTCAAATACATCTTAAATAGTTTAAGCTACCTACTTAATTAAAAACTATTTTTTTTCACTGTCAACATCGCCCTTCACATCAAATTGTCACTATGATAATCACTGGAGCCTTAAGCATACAAAAAAGCCCAACTGCTAAGAGATGTGGAAATACGGAAATTAACAGCATATCTTGAGTCTCTCAGGCAAGAATCACACACAGTAAATTTGAATTGTATATTAAAAATATGAGATTCATACGAAACGCCATAGAGATTAAACTCTGGAAATGAAAGGTAGTAGGTAAAAACCCAGAAAATCCTACACACACACACACACACACACACACATTGTTTTGCTTAACTCTTCAACTAGATTTAAAGTACCCATGTTTTGCTCAACTCTGCAACTAGATTTAAAGTGTTCAATTAAGCTTACCACACACAGACACACACACACACACACACAAAATCATTAACCAGAATCATCTAAACATTCAAGGAAAAGCAGATCAAAATGAAAGGCACACACAAAAGAAACAAGAAAAATGTTACCTTTAAGAAGGGTTTGGGGAAAGATTCTAAGATCTGTTGCAATGTAGGGTTTCAAGTAAATCTACAAAAGTAGAAATTTGTAAGAACTATGTAGTTTCAAAAAGCAGAACCCTAGTGACATAGGGAGGTGGGTTTCTTTGGGTTAGTGTATATTTTGATTCTCAGGAAGATGAGGGGACCCTGAAAATGGCTCAAAAGCAGATATAAATTATTTGGGTTTGCAGTAATGTATTCCATAAAGAATTCTTGAACATAATACTTATTTCAATGTTCCACAAAAATTAAACAAAATAATTTGCTGGGATTTGACAATTGACACTGTACAGACGATTGAATTAATTATACGATGTAGGGCCTAAAAATGTTTTAGTTATGGGCCCCGTTATAATGTTTTTTTGGGGAGAAGTTTTTGTGTGATATATATACAAATGCATTAAATTGATAGGTAAACAAATTTGTACCACATATTGTAGTTTGAATTGAATTTAAAAATAAGGATCGTAAATTATAAAGACAAGTGCTTTTAATCTAAGATTATTGTGAAGACTAAGCATTATATGCTATTATTATATTTTTATACACGCTACATTACATATTTGTCCTTCTCAACCATTTTAGAATAAAACATGTTCTTTACAACCTTTAACATTTAAAATAAAAGATATACAGTTTGACACATGGATGCATTTCATATATGACGGGTGCACCTAATCAGGGCGGCTCCAAGTGGGAGGTTTTGGGTCAATTGACCCCAACCAAAAAAAAATTTCTATGTATTTTTTATATTATTTAAAATTTTTATACACCAGTATGTACTAACAGACCCGCTAATTTTTTTAAAAATTGACCCTTGACCCATAATCCTATTTGGATTTTTAAAATTAATGCTTATAAATATATAATACGATATGTCGTTCTCGATCTCCGATCCGTGTCCCGAAATTCCTGCAGCCGCTCATGCACCTAATAACTTTCCCTTTTTAGGGGTATAGGACCTGTCTTGATTATTCTTGAATAATGGAAAACGGCAAACTTTCATGATACAAATAATAGAATGCATCATTATACAAAGAGTTAAAGATAGAGTGAATATTTATTCTGTGAATATAACTTTTTTTATTACAATTGAAACGAAGAATATTACGACTATTTACAACCATAATAATGTATCAACACCAGATAATGTGGATACAATTTTTCTTAAAGAGAAAAACTAGGCTATTTGACCCTCAAATTATTGCCACCAAATGGATTTGAACCTGAGACTGTATGCCGCGACCCAACTCTAGCTAATGAGTTGAAGCAGCCATCGGCCAAAAAGTCAAAATATAGTTGATAATTTTGATTTAATATCAGTCAGAACTTAAGTGTTTTCTAACTTCAATATCGTTCAAAAAGCATATATATTACATTCTGAACCATATTCAAACAGAAATTTTTTAACATTATGCCAAAATTTGGTTTTAGAATAAATATCTATGAAAATTTAAAGGATAAAATTGGAAAGAAAAAATATGTCTATTAAGATATTAATAGGGACTGACTTTTTACACTAATTAAATATGTTTTACACATTCCAAGGGTGAGAGTGGATTTCATTTTGACATTTAACACGTATATCATTCTGTTTCTAAATAAGTCAGGAATTATATATTATTCAGACCATGTTACAGACCCGGAGTTATGTTTTCCATACCAATTTTTTTGTCTGAATAAAGAGACATTGTTATGTACGTTTGAGAAACAATACAGACCATTTTACAGGCTGAAAAATTACATTTTCCGCTCCTATTTCAATTCAGAATATAACCACGGCTCTATGAAAATTTTGAAAGCGTATCAGACCATTTTGGAGGCCAAACATGTATTGTTTTCCTGATTGACGTCGGGTCGTAATAAGCTAAATTATTCTCGACCATTTGAGTAGTATAACCCTATTTCAAGTCGAAATATAACCATGTCGCTATAAAAATTTCAAAACGATCGTACCATTTTTGTGAGCCCAAACATGTAATGCTTTTCCTCGACCACGTCGTTTAGAATAAACCAAATTGTTCAACCACATTTGGGTAGGTATAATGTTTCACATTCTGACCGAACTCCGGTCAGAATATAGGCGCGTTAGAGATAAAAAAAAATTAAGGGCAAAATTGAAAAATAATTGTTGTGTAATAAGAAAAATAGCTGTGTGAGAAAATGTTTCATATTTTTAATGTGTGAAAAAGACATTCATAATAATAATAAAAATACACTTTTTTACCACAATTTATTTTGAAAGGGTGCTGTCAAATATAAAGTTTAAATTTCTAATTATTTTAATATCATTTTTTTTTTAAACGAAAGATTCACACACGCATTGTTTTTCGCCCCAAGCGGGACTCGAACCCTAGTTGATTGAAAGATCACGAAAATAAGATAAATTGTTTCAAGATTTATCGTTCTATCATTTTAAAACTTATCATCACTAATGAGTCGTGGCTTAGGCTCTCTATGTAACGCCCCATTCCCGGACACCGAGTCCTTATCCGAAAAGAGCGCCGCACATATATGTAACGCCCAACTTCCCAACTCTTTCGATGACATCAAAAGGTCCTACATACCTTGGACTTAGCTTTCCTTTCTCGTCCGAACCTCTTGATACCCTTCATCGGAGACGCCGAAGGTAAACTCTATCCCCGACCTCAAACTCTAGCGGTCTTCTTCTAACATCGGCCCAACTCTTCCGACGATCTTGAGCAAATTTTCGATTTTTCCTTATCAACTCGATTTTCTCCTTGGCTTGTCGAACCATCTCCGCCCTCGTGATATGTTTCTCTCTCTCACTTCATCCCAAGAAAGTGGAGTTCTACACTTCCTACCGCATAAAGGCCTCAAAAGGTGGCATTCCCAAACTTGCATGGTAACTATTATTGTAAGCAAACTCACCAAATTGAGGTAATCTATCCATGATCCTCCGGCATCCAAAACACAAGCTCTAAGCATGTCCTCGAGTCCGAATTGTTCTCTCTGACGCCCATCTGCCTCATGGATGAAACGTTGTACTCAAATCCGCCTTCGTCCCAAAAAGCTTTCGCAAACCCTTCCGTGTTTAATCGATAAATCTACTATCCTCGCCGGATACAATAGATAGAGGTACACCATGAAGCTTTCACTATATTGTCGATATACATAGTAGCGAACTTCTTTATAGGCATGTCCACTTTACATGGCAAGAAATGGGCTGATTTTGTGAGTCTATCCACAATCACCCAAATCAGGTCATGACCGCCCTTAGTCTTAGGCAAACCGGTGATGAAATCCATCGTGATATTCTCCCATTTCCATTCTGGTACCTCTAAGGGTTTCAACAAACCTCCTGGTCTTTTGTGTTCTGCTTTCACTCTCTGGCATGTATCACATCTTGCCACAAACTCCGCGATTCCTAACTTCATACCAGGCCACCAATACCTTTCCTTGAGATCTCTATACATCTTAGTGGCTCCTGGATGTACCGCAAAAGCAATCTTATGAGCTTCATCCATAACCTTCTCTCTTAGGCCATCCACATCGGGCACACACAAACGGTCTCCGTACCAAAGATGACCACTTTGTCCAACCGATAACCCATCAGAGGCTTCTCGCGAGGCACTCGCTTCAAATTAATCAACACCGGGTCTTTATCCTGCTTAGCAAGAATCTCATCTAGCAAATCTGACCTTGCCATCAATGGCGCCAAAATCTGAGCTTCACCCTTCCTTTCAATCACTTGAATCTGCATCCTATCCAACTAATCTACGACTTCTTGCAAGGTAGTGATAGCGTTAACCGCTCTCCGGCTAAGTGCATCAGCTACAACATTAGCTTTACCCGGATGGTATTGAATGTCCAAGTCGTAATCTTTCACGAACTCCAACCATCTTCTTTGCCTCATGTTCAGATTCTCCTGAGTAAAGAAGAACTTAAGACTCTTATGATCCGTGAAGATCCTTGCCTTGACACCATACAAATAGTGCCTCCAAAGCTTCAGAGCAAATACCACTGCTGCCAACTCCAAGTCGTGTGGGTAATTCTTCTCATGCGCGCTTCAACTCGCCTTGATGCATAAGCAATTACCTTTCCCGATTGCATCAAAACACAACCCAAACCTTGACCCGATGCGCCTCAGATATACATCATAGTTATAAAAAAACTTCCGTAATGCTAACACGGGTGTCGTGGTCAACTTTTCTTTCAAAGTCCGGAAAGCTTCCTCACATTCACCGGTCCACTCATACTTAACATTCTTTTGAGTAAGCCTCGTGAGAGGTGTAGCTATCTTAGAGAAATCCTTTCACAAACTTCCGGTAGTACCACTAAACCCAAGAAACTTCTTATCTCCGCATCGATGTCGGTCTGTGCCACTTAAACGGCTTCTATCTTCGCTGGATCCACCTTAATGCCTTCTCCGTAAATTATATGCCCAAGAAAACTCACTTGGTCCAACCAAAACTCACACTTAGAAAACTTGGCATACAGCTTTGTTCTCCTTTCAGTCCAGAACTATCCTTAGTGTTCTTCATGCTCTTCCTCATCCTTAGAGTACACCAAGATATCGCCTATGAAAACTATCACAAACTTATCGAGATAAGGCATGAAAACTCTTTGCATCAAGTCCATGAACTTCGATGGAGCATTAGTGAGTCCAAACGGCATGACCAAAAACTTATAATGTCCATATCTCGCATCAAGGTCGCCTTTAGGTATATCTCGACACCTTGATCTTCAACCGATGATAACCGGACCTAAGATCAATCTTAGGGAACACCTTCTTACCTTGCAACCGATCGAATGTATCATCAATCCTTGGTAAAGGATACTTATTCTTGATTGTCGCTTTATTCACTCTCTCAGTAGTCGATGCACAATCGCATACTCCCATCTTTCTTCTTCATAAACAAGACCTGTGGCTCCCACGGTGATGTACTTGGTGGATGATGTTTTTCTCTAGCATCTCCTTGCCGAAGCTTTTCAACTCTTTCAACTCCTCTTGTGCCATCCTATAAGGTGCTTTAGCCACTCGCGATGCTCCGCAATCAATTCGATCTCGAATTCTATGGCCCTATCGTGCATATGTCCCGGCAAATCTTCCGGGAAACTTCGGAAAGTCCTTGACCACACGAGTCTCTCCTAACTCGGGCCTATGCTTTTCCTTATCTAATGCATAAACAACGAAACCCTGGAAACTCCTCTTCAAAGCTTTTAAGGCTTTAACTGTTGAGATAATCGGATAACGACCCTTGCTAGGCTTGCATACGTTACCTGAAATGTCTTAGCCGATTTTCCTGGGGCCTTAAAGATCACCCTTTACCTCTACAATCCAAGTAGACGTAATTCTTGGACAACCACCCATACCTAGGATAACATCAAAGTCCGAGAAATCCAACATCACAAAGCATGTCGGCACTTGTAAGTCCCAACTCTAATATCAACTTGGGGTGTGACCCGAGCACATCTAGTGACTCGCCCAGCGTGTGGTTATACTCAAAGGTATCTCCAATTCCTAAGGGGTAAGTTTAACTTCTTAGCTATCTTAGAGGAAACAAAGTCCTCAAGCTCCAGATCAAACAGAAATAAAACGCTAGATTATCTATGATTATGGTACCTAACAAGTGAATCAATTTAAGTATAAATATGTAATATCATATGCGTATATATCATATTAAATATTTATAATAAACACAAACACTAAAAAGTACTCGCTCACCACAAGGTCATCTAGCTCTTTCGGTTCTCAGATCTGCTTTGAAAGACACGAATCGGTTCACGCCCATAGCACGATTACCCTCGCCGGCTGTTACCTCGCCCTCCTCGCTCGATTACCTTGAGAGAGCTTCTTAGGACAAGCTCTCGAGTAATGTCCCACTTTCCCACAAAGGGAAACAACTCACGCTACTCGCCATGCACTCTCACGTGTGTGTCTTGTTACACTTAGCACAAACCGATGGCGCCCACTTGCCGAACTCTTCATAGCCGGATTTCGCCCTCTTAACATTCTCTCGCCATGTGCTCTCTATTACTTCCTTGAAAATTTGAGAAAGACCTCTTATCTCCAACTACAACCGTCACGCTTACTTGCAAATCTCTCCGCAATCAAAGCTCTATCCATGACGCTTGCCATGCTCGTAGTCTATCTCCTAGCATGCCCTTCGCCACCTCGTGTGACAATCCTTCCATGAATTTATCAATCTTTTCTTCACTTTTCATGATCTCGGGTAGAATCTCGCCCAACTCATGGAACTTCGGGAGTACTGAAAGTTATCAGTAGTATATCTCCCTTGTTTCAAACTCAGGAACTCATTAGCTTTCGCATTCAGGGTCGCCTTAGGAAAGTGTTCCTTGTAGAACGTGATGCTTGAACACTTTGCCCAACTGTGATCCTCGGGTTAACTCCGCCATACGCTTCATCCGTATTTTTGCATTCCCCGCCAACAAGGATATGGCTAAATAAGCCCACTCAGATTCGAGCTTTCATTTTCTCGCACGCCTTCTCGAACCCACGAATCCATAAGTCCGCCGATGTTGGTTCGACATTGCCAAAGAACTCGCACCCTATGTTTCTTCATCTTCTCATACCAATCCACCGGTCTCGCTATAACCCCAAACCGATGATGCAGCATCGTCGCCGACCGGTGGGACATTCTGATACTGATAGTTCTGTTGGGGTGGGTGTATCCAGGTGCTACGAAAGAATCCGACCTAGGCGGTGGTGGAGGTAGAACCGTCGGTTGCGGTGTAAAACTCAGCGGTGTAGAAGGAAACGTCGATACTTGTGGATAATCAAAACTCGACCGCCGGTGGATGAGAAAGTCCCAACCCGGTCCAACTTGTGGTCCTTGGGGCTGAAGTAGTAACTGGTACGCGGGTGTTTAACCGTGAAGGACCCCCTTGTTCCACTCTACCTCTGGTGACAATGTCTGGTCCCTGATTCACCCCACGCATGATGTTGTTCATAGACGGGATGTTCACTTGAGACACTGTAGGGCCCTGAGTAGCGGGTCCACTTCTCCTCCTTCTCGGAATCACAACCCCGGTAAATCCTGCCTCAGTGTTACCCGTCTGGGTGTTAGCTGCCTCGGTGTTACTCGTATTAGCTCCTCCTCTAGTAAGAACCATTCTGTTACCAAGAAAAGAGAGGGGTTACTAAAGCTCTAAAACTTATCTTAAGGAAGAATTCAAGTCCTACACAGCAAGGAAAACATTTCTCTGATACCAACTGTAACGCCCCATTCCCGGACACCGAGTCCTTATCCGGAAAGAGCGCTCGGCACATATATTATCAAATAAATTCAATAATATATGTAAGCCTTATGTCATACATCAGAACCAAACGATGCGGAAGCTAAAACAACTCAACAACTCGGGGAAACCAAAAGATCGAACACACGGTAATCAATGCTGTGAAAAACTAAATCTAATAAAGAGAACTAATCATCCAACATCCAAATCCCAAAAGATCTCAAAAGAAGCTAAACCAAAAAGAAGGACAACATTGTTCAAACGTGAAACAACTGCTTTTAAGAAAGAAACAACTAAAAGAACTAAGTCTTCAAAAGCTTCATCTCAAACTTCAACATCAAAGAACTCACAATCGTAGCAACTGCTCATCTTCTTTGGGGAAAGGGGAAGACAAACACAACATAACGGGTAAGTACAAAAGTACTCGATGAACGCTGTAGAAGATCGTATAACCATGATCTCATAAAGAAATAAAAGCAACGCCGTCTTTTATTAATTCATTTCCATTATTAACCCTAGCTAACTATCATATTATGTTCATAGCATAACATGAGGTTCCAAAGGGTATCTAACTTAGCTCAAGTTTGTTACATCATGAATAACAAGGGCACTACGCCTAGTAATAGGATGTACTAGACAACTGGTGCAACCTACTTAGAGACACGCTTCTAGTAGCCCCGGGAATATCTCGAGTCCCGATGGTGTGATAACCGCGCAATGCACCAAACGCTTTATCTAGCCAATCGATTGACCGGCGTGGTACAGTACTACTTTGTCTCGGTCGTAGAACACATCGCGATATTGTACTATGCCTTACCAAGCATTGCATGATGTTTAAGATTATTAATCTAGCACATATGTTTGATTAGATGTTTAACTAGCCACCTAAGTGTTTTCAAGTAAGCTCCTCACATCTCCTACTCTCTTTCCTGAACCACTAGACACGGACAAGGCCTAGCAATTACACGCATATCGACAAACTCTAGCTTATCGAAGCACAAGGCAAATCCAAAGCTTTCGACGGTCCCACACTTCATCCTTTAGGGAATCCAAGTGGTGCCGGAACTAAACGCATCAAAAGCTAATTCAGGGCTTTGTCACGTAAGGTTATGCAAGAAATACGCTATTATAAAGCTTGAAACACATAAAAGAAAAACAAAGATCGAATAAATTCCGTCCGGACGGATAAACTTTATGTCCGTGACGGACAACTCTCCTTTCGCCTCAATCCGATCATCGAAAATAGCCGTCGGGATACACAACTCATCCGTGACGGATGAACCAACACTGGTCGATCGAATGGATAGGCTCGGCCGACCGAGCCTCTCTTGCATAGATACACGCTTTTTTTGCACCACGAGGACGTTTTACGCACTCGCTTACTACTCAAATTCAACCCAACCTCGACTTAAACAAATTAAAACCATGAAAAACAATCATACAAATTGCTCTACCACTTTGCGTAAATCTTAATCATACGATAAGAAAACCACGCTTACCTTAATTTATGTGGTACAACGATCCAAACTACACGGCTTTGAAAAAGGTTAAACCTTTAACCTCCAACGCCAACAGATCTAGGGATTGTTGGTATCAAAACGATCCTCGTCTCGCGGTGATCCTTTCTCTCTTGAGACGCCTGCTGAAAAGAGCAACAGATTAGCCTCAAAATCGAAAGCCTCTTCTCCTTTTTTAAAAACTTGCGCCTCTTCCTCTCAAAATATGCGCCTTTCTTTTTTTTTTGTAAAAACAACTAGTTAAAATTAGGATTAGTTTTCCTTTATAATCCCAATTACCTAATTATTTAATTATTTTCCTTAAAAGAAAATCCTTGTTTATCCCTTTTCTTTTCTTTTCTTTTTTCAAAATCCTTTAATTAAAAATAACATAATATTCGATTTTTGCTAAAAGACCGAATTGCCCTTTTTAAAAAAATCGATATTACACTCTGTGAGAAAGACAAACCACATCTATAGATATTCTTAGTGGTATATCCTCAACTTTAATATACAATTGATGGTATCCTAAAGTCTATCTTGTAAAGACTTTAGAACTTTGAAGTTTGGTCAAAATGATCATTTGTCCTTGGAAGAGATACATATTCTTGACATTTATCGAGAAATTATAAAATCAGGTTGTTGTAGGGGTTCGTATTTATTTCCAGGGTGTGGCAGATCTAACATTTTTTCAGGTAGCACATGCAAAATTATACGGGCCCGTGCAAATTTGCACGGGCACAACACAAGGGCACGTGGGAATTTGAACGGGGTTTGCATGTTGTGATACACTGGTAAGTTAGAAAGAAAAGAAAAGAAGAAGAAGAAGAACGTGCAATTTCATGTGCTACTTTAAAAAAATGTTAGCTCTGACACGGCCTGAAAAAAATACGGATCCCTACAACAACCTGACTTTATAAATTCTCACATTTATCTTATTCAATTCCCGATAATCTATGCACATCCTCAGATACTCATCCTTCTTTTTTCACGAAATGCACCGAGGCTCAGTTCTTACCATTAATAGTTTGATTCCTTTGAAACTTAAAAGTTATTTGCTTATTCTCACAATCCAAGAACATGTGGTTCTGAGATAGACAATCCACTCCTAAAATGGTATCTAAGTCCAAGAAATCAATAACAATATAATCCGGGGTGAAAACCTTAATTCCCACTTTAACTTCACACCCACGCACATACTCGTTGGCATAATCAGTTTGTCCTGTTGGGGTCGATATAGACAGGGGGTCAGACATTTTCTGGGTAAGAAGCTATAAATCTTTACAAATCTGCAGGACATGAACGTATGAAAGGCACAAGTAACAAAAAGAGCTTTGACTAGCACAGAGTTAACATATATGGTACCTAATATTTGCAGAAGCTAAACATGAACTAACCGCATGATATGAAAAGAAATTAATTCAAAGCTTTTCAAATTATGTACATGTTACCACGTTGTCATGTGCTTCAGCTTGCTGGGCATCTATAGCAAAAACTCTTGCCTTGACCAAAGTAGGTTTGTCCTTCTTCTGATTGGCTTGTTGAGGGACGGCTACACCCTTTATCATTCATGCTCTTTGATTTTTCGGACAGCCCTTAGACACATGCCCTGGTTCTCCACACCTATAGCATACTCATAGACCAATTATGCATTCCCCTGGGTGATTCTTGAAACGTTTCTGGCACTATGGGAAACTAGACTTCACCACCATTAACTTCTTCATAGAGGTGGCAATTACAACCTTGCCTTTGTTTGTAGCCTCAAAATTCCTTTTCATTCCCAAGATTTGAGGTGCATTCCTTTTATTATACTTTCTTCGCTTTAAAATCTTCATTATACAACTTCTGATAAGAGTTAAAAGTAACTCCTACAAAGTTGGTGGATAAATCCACCAAGGTTCAAATGGGTGTTAACGCGGAAAAGAAATTAAAAAAATGAAGTTTTTAAGATATCAAACACAACTTGTTGCCCAAGGTTTTTCACAAAGGCCTAGTATAGATTACAAGGAAACTTATCCACCGGTAGTTGATTTGACAATGTTGCAAGACCTTGCGAGCCTAGCAAAGATACCTAAAAACTTTAAATATGTCTTATGGATGTTGTTGCGCTTTATCAATATATGAAATTGACATTGATATTTATATAAAAATCCTTGAAGGATTTAGAATGCTTGAAACATGTAAATTAAATCCTCGAGAAATTAATTATGTCAAGTTACAAAAATCCTTGTATGGATTAAAACAATCTGCACGAATGCGTATAATCGCCTTAGTGAAAACTTAATTAAAGAAGGTTATAAATATGACTTGACTTGTCCATGAGTTTTTATCAACAAAAGTGAATCACAATTCAGAATAATCTTTGTATATGTTGATGATTTAAATATTGTTGGAACTCCTGAAGAAGTTTCCAAGGCAGTTGATTATTTAAAGAAAGAATTTGAAGTAAAAGATTTTGGACAAATGAAGTTTTGTAATGTTTTACAAATTGAACATCATCAATAAACTTATACATAGAAATTTTAGAAACGATTATATATGGATAAATCATATCCATTAATCAATGGTCGTTAGATCAGTAGATATTGATAATGATCCATTTCACCCATGCGAACAAAATGAAGAGATATTTGGTCGGGAAATACCATGTCTCGCTCATTATCGGTGATTTAATATATTTAGCTAGACCAAATATTTATTTTTCTCGTGAGTTTGTTAGCTAGGTTTAGTTCAAATTTCGACACAACATCCTTTGAGTGGAGTAAAACATGTGTTTCAATATTTGCAAGGACAAGAGATCTTAGGCTCTTCTACTCCAACAAATCAAGTCCGTAGCGCGCCCGTTGGTTATGCAGATGTAGGATATTTATCTGACCCCCCACAAAGCAAGGTCTCAGACGGGTTATTATTTACCAACGGTGGCACAACAATTTCATGGCTCTCAACTACGCAAACTTTGGATGCTACGTCCTCAAAACATGCCGAGATAATTGCTATTCATAAAGCAAGCCAATGATGTGTTTTGTTAAGATCGCAAACTCATTATATCCGAGGAATTTGTGGTTTGTTCATTGATAATCAGAAGCGGACCATATTATATGAAGATAATACAACGTGTATAGCTCAGTTAAATGGAGGCTACATACACGGCGATCGGACAAAGCATATTTCACCGAAATTCTTCTTCAAACGTGATCTTCGAAAGAATGACGATATTGATATGCAACAGATCAGATCAAGTGACAATCCAACGGATTCATTCACCAAGTCATTGTCTACCGCTACGGTAGAGAGATTGATAAAGAAGATCGGAATATGCTAGCTTAGAGACTTGAAGGGATTTTCAAATCGTAGAGGAGTGAAACACAAATGAATGATGTATTATCCTTCATTAGGATTCCCACGCGTGGTTTTTTCATAATGAAGATTTTAACGGACATGATTCTTTGTATAATAGACATTCAAGGAGAGTGTTGTTAATACACAAAATATATGGACGCTCATTTTACAATTCAAGTAGTTTTACAATTGTATTTTTAATTGATTACTCATCATGTGATAGGTGACATCACATCATGTAGCCACATATCTCCTAACGTGCAGACTATGTAATAGGTGTCCAATTGATAAGCAAAAAGACACATGCTAAGTGTTTAGCCGGCCTTTTGTATGTATAAGGATGAAAATGATTCAGATGTTACTGGGAAAAAATCTTTAAATAGCGTATTTGTTAAAATTACCCTTGACATCACTTTGTCTTATTACAATTTACAATTCATTTCCAATTTTCCTCCTTTTTTGAACGGAAACTTATATAGATCAGATATTAAGATTGTACACCCAAAAGCAATCACCATAGTGTACAAAATTTTAACTTTGTGATTGAGGATTTGCTTATCTAAGAGCAATCTCAAAAGATCTAGTATGTCCAATAATCATAGAGTTAATAAAATGAGTACTCTGGAGAGCCTCTCACCTACTCATAATAAACTTATTTCTAAAATACCAAGTGAAAGCAATTGCCTCTCTAAATATCAACTTCCACTCAAGATCCTCATCATCATTTAGAGTGCATTGAGAAAGATTGAAATCCACCCAACTATCAATTTTGGTAAAGTAAAGAAAAACGTTGACGCCATCTCCAAAAGATAGTAATTGACACCACACTTTCTTAATCCAAGGGAAATCACGAAGAGCATGTGTAACGCCCCGATTTTCGCCAAATTGTTTATAAAGGACTTTATAGGCATTTCGAGATAACTGTCTAGATAATTTATTTGTTTATTTATTCTTTTCAACAAATAAGATCTAGTGATATATTATATTTTCAACGTAGAAACGATTTCGTTGTGACATCATTATTTTATACTAAAAGTATGATTATTATTATTATTATAGAAGTATAGTTTATTTGAAAAGATAATCATGACTTTAAATATTTAACAATATTTTAAAAGAGTCGGTTGGCTTCGGTTTCAAATATGTTATTTATGTGAAATTATTAGAAAATAATGATTTCATCTATTAAACCAATTAAATTACCTTTAATTAGTTTACTTGCTTTAATTACTTCCGTTTTTCCTGCGTTAAACATCTATAGTTAACGTATGATCAAAATTTAAGTATACTATTAATTCAATTAACAGCTTTGGAATGGAAATTTCATATAAAAGCCATACAAGGTTAAGAGATTTGCCCATTTAACCTACGTTCCATACGATCACCGGAGCCTTTATCACTACAAGAAAATTAGCGTGTTTTAAGGACGACAAAATCGCCCCTGAAAATTTTATCGACGACATATCGTCGCCCCTTAAAACGAATTAAAAATAGTCAAACTTTTGGCGGATTTTTGGAGTGAACTTTAAAGCGATTTACAAACGCTGCCTCAATAAATAAAATATTGATCCCACCGCGCGCCTTAATTCCACGCCACAGCTTTATTTAAAGTTTTAATTTACATTGTTGCCTCATTAAACATTTTCCATAAATTAATATGTTATATGAAAAATATATTAGATTTTTTTTGAGAGGACGACATTTGTCGTCCCTTTAAAGAAATAAAAATTTCCGAAAAATATGTTATACGTAAACAATAATAAATTTCTTTGTTTTTGACGACATTTGTCGCCCCTTTGTGCCGAAATTAAATGTTTTTTTAATATAAAACGTTGTGTTAATAAATAAGATTTATTTTTTCATAAAATTCTCATAAGATTCATTTCTTTAAATAAAACAATTTTTTAATATGCATATTTTAATAAGCATTTCGTTAAAATATAAAATACATTATTTTTTATAAAATTCCTTTTCGAACGATAATATACAGGTGATTCGATAAGACTATGTACTATAGATCGTCGATCGTTATCGAAATGATTGATTTGAATCTCGGGGTTCATTAACGGGCGATTGATCTCAATCCCGAGATCCGAAATCGATTAAGTGATTTCAAACCGATATCTTTCCTTACAGATCATTCTGATAATACTATCTACTATAGATAAAATGTGCGTTATCGAGCGATTGATTTGAATCTCGGGGTTCGTTAACGAGCGATTGATCTCAATCCCGAGATCCGAAATCGATTAAGTGATTTCAAACCGATATCTTTCCTTACAGATCATTCTGATAGTACTATCTACTATAGATCGCCGATCGTTATCGAAATGCATTGATTTGAATCTCGGGTTCGTTAATGAGCGATTGATCTCAATCCCGAGATTCAAAAGCGATTAAGTGATTTCAAACCGATATCTTTACTTACAGACGTGCCTTTGATAGTACTATCTACTATAGATCGTGGGTTCGTTATCGAGCGATTGATTTGAATCTCGGGTTCGTTAATGAGCGATTGATCCCAATCCTTAGATTTGAAAGCGATTAAGTGATTTCAAACCGATATCTTTACTTACGTATCATTCTCGATAGTACTATCTACTATAGATCGCCGCTTCTTTATCGAGCGATTGATTTGAATCTCGGGGGTTCGTTAACGAGCGATTGATCTCAATCCCAAGATCCGAAAGTGATTAAGTGATTTCAAACCGATATCTTTCCTTACATATCATTCTGATAGTACTATCTACTATAGATCGTCAGTTCGTTATCGAGCGATTGATTTGAATCTCGGGGTTCGTTAACGAGCGATTGATCTCAATCCCAAGATCCGAAAGCGATTAAGTGATTTCAAACTGATATTTTTCCATACAGATCATTCTGATAGTACTATCTACTATAGATCGTCAGTTCATTATCGAGCGATTTATTTGAATCTCGAGGTTCGTTAACGAGCGATTGATCTCAATCCCAAGATTCGAAAGCGATTAAGTTATTTCAAACCGATATATTTCCTTACAGATCATTCTCGATAGTACTATTTATTATAGATCATCGTCATTATCGAGCAATTGATTTGAATCCCGGGTTCGTTAATGAGCGATTGATCTCAATCCCAGATTTGAAAGAGATTAAGTGATTTCAAACTCGATATCTTTACTTACAGATTTGCTTTGATAGTACTATCTACTATAGATCGTCGCCATTATCGAAGCGATTGATTTGAATCTCGGTTCGTTAACGGGCGATTGATCTCAATCCCGAGATCCAAAATCGCTTTAAGTGATTTCAAACCGATATCTTTCCTTACATCATTCGATAGTACTATCTACTATAGATCGCCGCCGTTATCGAAACGATTGATTTGAATCTCGGGGTTCGTTAACGAGCGATTTATTTGAATATCGGGGTTTGTTATCGAGCGATTGATCTCAAATCGAAATCGATTAAGTGATTTCAAACCGATATCTTTACTTACAGACGTGCCTTGATAGTACTATCAACTATAGATCGTCAGTTCGTTATCGAGCGATTGATTTGAATCTCGGGGTTCGTTAACGGGCGATTGATCTCAATCCCGAGATCCGGAAGCGATTAAGTGATTTCAAACCGATATCTTTCCTTACAGATCATTCTGGATAGTACTATCTACTATAGATCGTCAGTTCGTTATCGAGTGATTGATTTGAATCTCGGGCTTTGTTAACGAGCGATTGATCTCAATCCTGAGATTTGAAAGCGATTAAGTTATTTCAAACCGATATATTTCATTACAGATCATTCTCGATAAGTACTATCTACAATAGATCGCCGCTTCATATCAAGCGGTTGATTAGAATCCCGGGTTTGTTAATGAGTGATTGATCTCAACCCGAGATTCGAAAGCGATTAAGTGATTTCAAACCGATATCTTTACTTACAGACGTGCTTTGATAGTACTATCTACTATAGATCGTCAGTTCATTATCGAGCGATTGATTTGAATCTCGGGGTTCGTTAACGGGCGATTGATCTCAATCCCGAGATCCGAAAGCGATTAAGTGATTTCAAACCGATATCTTTACTTATAGATCATTCTGATAGTACTATCTACTATAGATCATCAGTTCATTATCGAGCGATTGATTTGAATCTTAGGGTTCGTTAACGAGCGATTGATTTGAATATCGGGGTTCGTTATCGAGCGATTGATCTCAAACCGAAATCGATTAAGTGATTTCAAACCGATATGTAATTTATATAATTATATTGATACTTTAAATATATATTTAATATTTAATATATAATATTAATAATATGTTATTCAAAAAAAAAAATAGTAAAACTTTAATGGGACGACAATGTCGTCCCAAAAAACAAAATGTCATCCCATTAAAGTTAATACCTAAACTAAATCGGGCCGCCTCTTCTTCTTCTTCATTTCTTTCTCTTCTTCAAATTTTCGACTTTCGTAAAATCCCCCCTCGATCTCAATCCCGCCACTCCTCCCTCCGTCACACCCCTACCCCCACTCTTCCTCCGGTCACCACTCCTTCAACCACCCGCCTCCTTCCTCCGGCAAGCAAAGCCTTGCAACAACAACATCTCCAGCATTAGCTCCGCTCCGCCACGCCTCCTCCGCCACACTCCACCGCCATAGCTCTGTAAGGCTTTTGTTTTTGTCAAATTAGTTGATTTTATCTTCTTTTTTTTGTCAAATTGGTTCAATTGTGACCTAGATTAGTTGCTACAAAATTGCTTTTAGTTCAATTTTTTTTTTGTCAAATTAGTTGCTTTTAGGGATAGCGTAGTGTAGTGAATGATGTGTAGTGAGTAGTGTAAAGGATAATGTAGTAATTTTGTAGTGTAGTGATAATATGTAGTTTTTTTTATTTTGTAAAGTTTATTTCCAAAATGTGTATTTTTGATGAAAGTTGAAAGTTGAAATTGATTGGAGCAAGGTTATGTGGTGAGTTTGTGTGGTGAGTTTGGTTTGATGGTGAGTTGTTTGGTGTTGTTTGGTTTTGGGCTGTAAGTTTACATTGGGAAATGGAAGTTGATAAAGTGGATTTAGTATGTTGTGGTAAGCATTGTTGATTTGGTATTGTATGAGTTGTTTGGTGTTGAGTTGTTTGGTGTTGAGTTGTTTGGTATTGTTGATTTGGTATTGTAGTTTTGGTGTTGGGAAATTTGTTGTTGGTAGTAATGAAATTGTCCATATTGATGGTTTGATCGTGCATAAGGGTGTTGTTCTTACCCAAAATGGTAGATCAAAATGGCTCGCTTCGCAGACCATTGTTATTGAAAATATTGATCACACTTACACTTAGAGTGAAAGTGTTTTAAGTGTTAAAAGTCTTTGTTTCCTTGTTTGAATCTTGGCCATGTATATATGTTAGAAAAGTGTTACACTTAGAGTGAAAGTGTTTTAAGTGTTAATGAAACTAAGTATACTATAGTAGTAATGAGAACATCCTTGAAATGGTATTAACACCTAACACATATGGAACTAGACATGACCTTGTGCCTTAAGTGAGATACTAACTTTTTCTTGTGCCTTAATGAAAAAAAGTATACTAATGAAACTAAGTATACTATATTAGTATGAGAACATCCCTTGAAATGGTATTAACACCTAACACATATGGTATGTCAAGTTATTGTGTATCAGTGATTTCAAATGGAACTAGACAAGTCATGGTTGTATAATTGTGAATGAAACCCGAGTTTGATAAAGGGTTGAGTGAATTCATTGAATACGCACGGCAATTTATTAACGATGAAGGTAAGATTCGTTGCCCATGCAAAAAGTGTTTTAACATTGGTTTCGAAACTTTACGACTCGATCCCACCAAACTATGCAAGTGATGATGAATGATGCTATAAATCTAATATTCTTTTAGTAAGTTCATTCAAATATACTTGAATTTAAAAATTATATAATACTAGTGCTTTACTTATTCTACATCAACATAAATGTGTTCTTTATATCAAATTTTTAATTATATTCAAATACTTGATCATATAGGTGAATGGCTTGCGCGGGATCGGCCGGTGGTTCTCAACCACCGCACGAGCATCCATTTAGGCTACCGGGCCAATGCGAGGACGGTAATTAATTAACTTTCATTTTTTTTTTCTAGTATGATTATTCTTATTTCGTTGAATTAACATTGACACCGATACTACAGATCATATAGCAAATAATGAGTATGAGGAATTCATACAATCACCTCCATCCTCGAAAAGAAGCAGGTGAACGTGGACTCCGCAAAGGTATCACCGCCCAAGCCCTCAAGAGAAAGTTAGGGGCTTGATTCCTCTTATATGGGATCCTAGATTTCCCAAAGTTCAAAAGGCATCGGGAAGATACGTGAAGGATTTTGAGTCCGAGACAGGGAAAGTAGTGAGGTCCCATGTTCCTCGTTACGCCCGACCTGCTTAAAGGTGGAAGACCGACTTAAAGATTTAATATGGGAAGAACTTCGGGTACTTAGCTATTCAAATTGTTAGCACTTTCAAATTGTAAGTTTCATTATATTAATTTAAAACCAATCGTTTCATTTCTTGTGTTTTCAGGCATCGTTCCAACCCCTTGAGCCTATTCACCGCGATGTCGTGCTGAAAAGCGCCGGTACTTCATTCAGAAAATAGAAGGCTAGACTAAGGAAGGATGTAGATGAACACAACAACAAGGGGTTGCCAGGGCCTTGTCCCCACCCCGTGGATGTGTTTTCACAGCAACAATGGGAAGTGTTTCTCCGCCACCTTAGTACTGCTGCTTTTAAGGTAAAGCTTTTATTCCATTACATGTGTTACGTAGATTCGATTATTATTACTTGTTATTGCTTATATATATAATACAATAGTACTATTTTTTTTTACGAAAAGATCCGATCGTAATAAGAAGAATCACGCCGAGTAAATATGTAAGCCGCCAGGACGAACGCCTATGGCCGTGGTTCATGGGATAAGTTAAGAAGGTAAGTATTAGGAAATAAATCCCTATGACTTCATTTTTTTGAATTTTCATAACTAATATTTTTGTTTTTTCAAGGGTAATGTGAGTCCGAGTGAAGATTCTTTAGGGCGTGATCCTATCCATGTATGGGCGAGCAAGCATAAGAATGCCGACGGTTCGCTTTCAACATGATGATGAGGTCGCCACGTAAGTGCCAAACGTTGTATATATTTCAATTCAATACGCTCACATTTTCCTTTTCCTTATCTTAACCGCCAACGATATATGTTGTGTTTTTAGGAGGCGGGAGGATTGGCGCATATGATTGCACCAGTCGACCGATGACTTTTGAAGATGAGGAGGCAATCTTTCAGCCGCCTTTAGGAACTAGGCGAAATTATTTGATTGGCCTTGGCCCTACGCAATCTTCCTCCATATCCAATTCATCACAATCGGCCCAGTCTTCAGTATCGTCATCTTCTTACCATCAAGAATGCAATATGCAGATTGAAGAACTTAGAAAGTCTCATGATCAGTTGGTGAAGTTAACCAAAAAACAAGAGAAGAGAAACAAAAACAAGGGCTCTTCTCAAATTGTTATTTGACTAATCTTAAGGCTAAGGAACCGGATATGCAAATAGAGAGTTAGCTCATCATCTTCCGATGAAGATGAACACGATTCTGAAGATGATTCTCAAGTTGATCTTGACGATGATGCGTAGACATTGTAGAGGAAACTATTCTTACTTTTGGAAACATTGCACAACTTTGTATTTTACGTAACATTTTTTGTTTATGCATTTTTTTTTATGAATCCCCGCTTATAAACACATCTGCTTTATTCATTTTGGAAAAACAGATTGATTGATTTAATAGCATGGAAGGCCATGCAAAAACAAAAAAATATTTTAAAAAATATTGTCGCCCCTTTAAATGCATTTCGAAATTTTATAAAATTATTTTTTTACCTAAATTTATTTTAAGGACGACATTTGTCGCCCCTTTAAATGTTTTCTATAAAAATGATTTTTCTTATTAAATTTTATAATGAAAATTAAATATATAATCTTTGAAGGACGACATTTTCGTCCCAAAAATATTGTTATAAAAAATTAAATTTTTTCGTATTAAATTTTATTATGAAGAATAAAAATATGTTTTTTTTAAGGGACGACGATTTGTCGTCCCAACAAAGTTTTTTATAAAAAAAAATACATTTTTTTCCTGATAATATGTTTTTTGGAAATTAAATGAATCATCTTTATAGGGATTTACATTGTCGCCCCTTCAAATAATGCCACGTCAAAGACGCTGAATTTTCTTAGAAAGGTCGTACCACGTCATCGCTTCTTTTAACGGGGCGATTTTGTCGCCCTTCAAAGATGGCGATTGTTTAAAGGACAAAGCGGAAGGGACGGCTTTATAGGGACGACTTCATTCCCTTTAAACGCTTATTGGGACGATAATGCCTTTGAAGGGACGACATTTTGTCGCCCCTTTAAACTCGCTTTTGTAGTTTTTCATGTCAATTGGTCAAACATTAGTGCAAACCAACATCGAATCACAAACCATCAATCTCCTACGTTATTTCACACAATCTACGCCTCTAACTTGTAAACCTGCTGTCGCTTATCAAACTCGATCTATTATCGACAACCCCAACCAGCCATACCCCTTCTCACTCACCGACCTTTGTGGCAAAACGTTAGTTTGTCATACCATGAGTACTATCCATCACCAATAAAACATCCCGTGAAGTTAAATGAACTTCAAAGATCATAAGGTGGAGTCTTTATAATCGACGATTTCCAACGCCGTAAACCTTTTTGGAGATGCCATCGAGCTTCTATTTTTCTCCGTCAAATCAAAACAATTAAACATGTGTTAACCCATCACCGGTAATGTACACCATTACTTGGCCAGGACATTCTAACCATCACCTTCCTCAACAAAATCATCTTTTATGATATTCTTCATCATGCCGAAAATCGACTCCTCTTCCACTCGTTGTTCACTTATGTTAATGATCGATATATGTATGATGGGAAACTGAATATATTATTTTGAATTAGTAATTTGGGGTGGACCAAGTGATGATATATCAATCTTTCTTTTGTGAATATTGGGAAGTTCACAAGCAAATATAAACAAGCAGGAGCCGTATTGAGGAGTATCAAGTGGGTATCGCTTTGGAAATACCTAAATTATTTTTCAACCGTCATAATATATATTCTTTTATGAAGTAACAATACAAATGGATCAATCCACGGATGCAACGAGTATTATATTAACGTGGATATACTTGTGAGTCTTTTATTTTGATATAAAGCCAAAAGTGTGTTTCTATTATTTTTAAGTATTTTACGATGTCGAATGAACTTTTAAACTCGGAAGTCATTTTCAAATGATTTCTTTAAAATTAAACGACTTGATTTGAGCTAGTGCAAATTTTTTTTAAATAAATAAAACTGATACTTTGAATTGACGGATAATACTTGCTCGCTCGCTCGCTCGCTCGTGACACGAAAGTGTCAAAGCTCGTGGCTAGGGGATTAGAGTTATCGCTTTGAGAACGGCTAGTCACCGGTCTCGGGCCTCTTGACTCGAAGTCTTTCCGACAGTAGCTAGAGTGCTCGCTCGTTAGAGTGGGGACGGTACCTTTTCCCCGAAGATTCATGCTACAGCCGGGAAAGCAAGGGTTGACGGTTGGTGTGTGGGTCCTAGGGCATGGATAGGGTTGGCTGGAGCCGTGTAGGAGGTTTGCACGGTGAAGGTTGATTCTTTCCCTGACAATCGGCTGGAGTTGTCAGGCATGGCTAGTTCTCGTGGAGTGCGGTTGAAATCCATATGATAAAACGGTGTTAGGGCGGTACTTGACTTATCGGCTCGCCAAAGTTCGGTGCTTGTAAATGAACCCGACATGCTTTTCTTAATGCTCGTGCACTTCAATATTAAAAATTGATCTTTTCATTTGTTCAATCAATTAATAATTAAAAGACTTCACTGTTATTTCTAAAAGTTGATAAAGATATGTTGTTATTTCTAAAAGTTGATAAAGATATTATATATATATATATATATATATATATATATATATATATATATATATATATATATATATATATATATAGTATAACACTTGCACACGTGGTGATGTATAACATTTATATGATAAAATTACGATATTTTATATATTTTATTAACTCTTTCTATATAAAATATAAGAAATTATAACCATAATCTTATGTAATATCAATAGTTATGAATAAGTCTAAAATAATATAAAAATCTAGTAAAAGTAATAAAAAGTTATAAATTTTGTACCGGTTTAGTAACCTGAGTGTCAATGATGTCAGATTCGTGGGTATTTTTGGTGTTTTATTGCATTTTTTAGATAAACCAAAACCCAGTGACGACACTTTTTGAAGTTTAAATATGTCTTTTGAAGGAAGTAAGGAAGTGCCACAAGATTAAGAATTCAAGTGGATCAACGGTTCAGAGTATCCATTATCGAATTATATTTTCGACGAACAAATGGCCCATCAAAAAGGCATTTTCTGAAGAAAAGTCCTTCATGAAAGTTATAGATCTTTTAAAGAGCTTTCCAACGCTTTTTGAATTATGTCATTTGGAGATTCAGAGCTCAAGTTATGATTTTATCAAGTTTGAGATCAAGATTTGGAAAAATGCTACCCGGATCAATCCGATTAACCCCGGATCGATCCGCCCTTCATAGGAAATATAATGATGATTAGCATGTGATTCTGCAGAGGATAAGCCGGTGGAATAATATTTTATTCCCGGATCGATCCGGCTTCACCCCGGATCGATCCGGCCTTGGAAAATTTGCCTATAAATACAAAGCAGATTGCAGATCGAATTGGGGTACCAATATATATATACTAGCTTATATATATATATTCTAATCTCTTAAATTAGTAGTAGTAATGTATATATTAGTAGGCATTATGCCATAAATAATGTAGAAGCGTAGTATCGTTGTAATGCTTGGACGGTTATCGGGAGTTCTATGTTGAAGAAGTTGTTGTAATTTCCGGAGAATACGGCCTCTAAATCAATAGCTTGTAACTGGTAATATTCTAAAGTTTTATGTTTGTTGTTTTTATGTTTTTCTTTACAATGTTAGTAGGCTAAATCTATAACTAGCCAAGATATGGAATTGAAATATTTCGATCTTTTGGTAAAATGGATGATGACTATAACTAAAATTGATTAAAATTGAATTTGATGAATCTTTTTCTACTTGAAATGTATTGAAAATATTCAGATTGACGTAATTAACCAATATGAATCGCACCATAACCTAATGAATAACTAAACGGTGAAGTTAGGATATGAGAAAAAGGTAGAAAACCTGAGGGTAAAATTGCCGAGTGAAAACGCGACAACGGAATCCTATTTCCTACCCGGGGTAGAATTGTTTTATCTTTTGAAAAGAGAAACACTTCTTGAAAGTATCTCAGACTCGAGATCTAATTAAGTTAATTCACCTGCTCGATCAAGATCCTTAACATTGACCGCATGACAAAACGGAGTACCCAATCTTTTGGGCGACATTGGGCGCTTGATGAGACTTATGATGCTTTTACGCCGTGAGAGAGGAACTGTTGAGTGAGGAGTGCACCGCTTCACATATTCAATTGGACCTAATAAAAAAGGAAGAACGAGCACATCCATTAAACTAAAAGATTGAATAATTCAAGTACATATATCTTGGCTAGTTCTATAATAAATTATTAGTATTTAATATTGGTATCTATGTATTTATATATATTATATTAGTTTAGTTTTAATTTATGCATTTATTTTCTCGCTTATTAGTATGAACTCAGTATGATAAACTCTGCGATTTAGATCGAGTTAATAATAGATGTTTGGTGTTTAACCACACTTAAAAGAATTACCACGTTCCCTGAGGATTCGACACCTGACTCACCATACTAGCCCTACAATTTGACCCGGTACACTGCCGGTAAGGATTGTATAGCCTAGAAAAAGTCCTGTCACGTGGCTCATACTCAAATTTCTTTGTCGACGCCTGTTTTTCTTTGTTTCTTTTGTTTTTTTTCCCTTTTATAAATAAATATATGCAGGTTGTTGATCGAGGGGGGAATGGTGAAAATAAGCGTTGATACTGATTGAGATTTGAGGAAAAATAAATAATGTTTTGGATGGTACCTCGTTTATGTTGAAGAGCTATTGTAATTGCATGTGGAAATAGTTAGTGATTTTTTTGTAATAATGTAATGGAAATTAATTATTGAAGTATTGTCAAGTCATTTATGGATTTAATGGATTATTATTGGAATTTTAGTTTTGTTATTGAAGTCGCATGAGAGAGCTTCTCAAGAACCCCCTATTATGACCAGTGGGCACCTGTGGGTCGGGAGTAGGTATTACAAAGATGGATATTAGTCTTCAAAGAAAAGTGACAAATAGCACAAGTTGTGTGAAACTCATTCATTCGAGAATGAATAAAAGATTGGTCTTCAAAATCTCATGGCACGCCTCCCAAAGCAAGAGTTTAAGACATCGAGGCTGTGGTGCTTTCTAACTCTATTCCAAAACGTTCTTGCATGGTCCTCTCAGATTTTGAAGCACATCGTAACACGATTGTACTAAAACTACTAGTTGGAAAGTGTTTCCAGATCCATTTGTTTCAACTAGCATCCCGAGCAACACCATCCTCAAGATATCATGCGCCATAAAGAATACCTCTCCAAGTAGGGCCGGAAGCACCATGAAAAGTTTTGTTACAAAAATATCCTCATACATGTCAAGAAAATACACGCCCAAAATGAGTCAAGCTTGGAGAGAAGTCTCAACCCAAAAATACCCTCATACTTGTACACATGAGTCAAGAAATATATTTTCTTTAGTTTGTTCTTTGAATATTAATTATGGGTATTTGTGACGCCTGCTCTCGGATACCAAGTCCTTATCCGGAAAGAACACCCGTCATGTATAACATTAAATACCTCTAACTTTATACGTAAGCCTTACGTTATCGTATTATCATAAGTAAAGCAACGCGGAAGGTAAAAAGACTCGGGTAAACATATCAAGATCTAACGAAGTTACAATGCTGTCAAACTATAAGGAATAAAAGATATCTTACAACAACGAAATCCAAATCTTACATAATACGAAAAGGTCTTACAAACATAGGTCTTAAAACACAAACCGAATAAAAGTGCAACACATCTTCAAATGAAAATACAACGTCATTAAGTTGCAATAGAAATATATAATATCATGAGAATAAAACTACAGGCATAGCATAGCTTTTTCAACATCCTCTGAATCATCGTCATCCTGCATATCTTCTCGGAAAGGGAAACAATACAAACATGCATTGAGGGTAATTACCCGAGTCTTTATAATGAAAGGAAAGAAATGACATTATTAAATGTCATCTTTATGTATAGACAACACATATACTATTCACACTGTGTCCCATAACACGTGAAGTTCCTATTTTGTTTCTAGCTAAACTTATCTTTGTTAAATTAAGTATTCAAGGACATTACACCTAGTCATGCATCGAGAAACACTTGGGGTGCAACCTACTAGCGTTTCGCTTAATAGTCCGGGCTAATCCTCATTAATGTATGTGTTCGGAGGAGTCCTCCACTTTTCCTCGACCATCTCTCGTGATCGGCGAAGTTATCCACTTTTCCTCACTCACCACACACATAGCGATATTGTTCTTGTGAGTTACCAAGAATAACATTGATGTTTAGTCTTTTATCTAAGCAAGTTTGTATACTATTAATTGTTAACTAGTCACCTCGGTTATTTCAAGTAAAGGCTCGCTTACATCTACTCCTCAACCTGAGACAACTTGACTCTAACCAAAACCTAGCATATACACGGACAACGATGAATCATAATTCATCAAAGCACAAGGCCAATTCTAAACTTCCTATAGTCCCGTTACTTCATCTCATCAAATAATCTATCCGGTGCAGAACAAAACACATCACAAGCTTGATCATGGCTTTGTCAAGTTACTTTAGGTTAATTATATCACATAGAAAATGTCCAAACCCAAACCAAGCCTTAAAACTCAATAAGCGCACAAGAGGGTTTTAGCCGCGCCATAGCCCTTGGGTGCACGTTAAAACACTACAGAGAACCTAAAAATGATTATGTTCGAGTCTTGGTGTGTGCGCTAAACAAATTAAAGAACATCCTGCTTTGACTCTACGCTTAGCTTTGGAGAGCGCTAAAAGCATTTGGCGTCGTTAAAGCGCTATAACATTCTGTTTAGTCATTTGTTATACTGAAGCGCGTGCTTAGGGTGTACACGGATAATCCAAAACCGAACCGAACCGGGGTAATTTGGTTCGGTTCGATTAATAAATCTTACGGTTTGGTTTTCGGTTTTCAAAATGGAAAAACGGAATTTTCGGTTCGATTCTGGTTAGTCTTGTAAATTATCGAACCGAACCGAAAACCGAACGATGCCGAACCAAAAACCAAACCCGTTTATATCCCGAACGAAACGGAATCGAAACCAAATAGAAAAAATCAAACCGTTTATAACCATATATTGAATCAAAATGTTGTAATTGTATAATTTGGATGAAATTTGGTTTTTCGATTAATCAACCGATTATTTCGGTTCGGTTCGATTCGATTATCTCAATTATTTACTTTTGAGTTCTTTTTCGGTTTTGGTTTGATTCGATTTTCTTTTACAAGCGATTCGGCGGTTCGGATTTTCAATTAACGAAAATTTCGATTCGATTTGATTCGGCCATTAACCGATCCGCCCGAACAGTATACACCCTATAGCGTGCTAAAAGCCTTTCAAATGGCGATAAAACACTAAAACAAATTATGTATGCACTCTGTTCACCTTTGGTGCATGCTAATAACATTTTACGGGCGCCAAACTACGGCGACCCTAAAAGCGTAGATTTTTCGCTACACATGATCCAAATCGAAACCAAGGTATTCACATCGATCTTAACACAATAAAGTACCAAACACAACCAAAACACTTGCCAAACATTATAAAACAATACTAGTTCAATAGAAAGACCCTCTTACTTGATTTCCAAGCAAACGCAAAGCAAAATCTTCAAGCAAAATAACAAAACCTTGGATTCTTCAAACAAAACCTATATGACCACAATCTAAACTTACATTAACTATGATCATAGGTTTCTAAACATTCTAGATTACTGAATTGATCAACTTAAAACACCAAAACACGATCAATTCTATGAGATTCTAGATTTAGGGTAAAGCGATACCTTTTGAAACTTTGCTTTCTTGTTGACAAAAGCGTTAGCCCGTCTCACGAGGATTCCGGTGCTTTACTTGAATATGCAAAACCGTTAAACGATTGGTGAGATACCTTGAAGATTCCTCTATGCCCTTTTGTTTTCTCTCAAGAACAAAGTTCGAACTTGCTTTTCAGTTTTCTGATAACTTCCAACATAAATAGGGAGTTTTATTTGTCGGCCATAACTTCCATTTATGTTTTTCCTTTTCGAAAAACCCTTTAAACAAATAATAATATTCCAGTTTTAAATTTTGCTAAAATGCCATGTTGCCCTTTCATCAAAATCCAGAATATTATAGTATTTTTAATGGCATTCTGATCGATTTATTCAAGTCATGAATTAGTATAAATTTAGAAACTTTCTGAAATATCGAAATTTTTATCGACCTTCCTGAGTCAAGTTTGTGCGTAAATCGATTACGGAAAGATTAAATTTCGTTGTGGTGATTCAACGGTGGATACACCATAGTGTCATTAATTTTTTTTTATTTTATATATATATAACAAGCCTGCATATTTGTCGACATGATATTAAATAGGTGGAGGGTGGGATTGTACAAAACAATCTTATCGCAAAGGAAGGGAGATTTGGTGTCAAAAACGGACAAAGCACCGGGTACAAACGTGGACCTCCTCCTTTAAATAAGGCCAAAAAACCATGAACCTTCCCATACGCTGCATGATTTCACTTTTCCTCTTTTCTTTTAGACTACGGTAAAATAAAAGAAAAAAGAAAAAAAAAAAAAGAAGTAAACTTTAAATCACTATAAAGTCGCACACTCTGTGCTTTCATTTTTAATATATTAATATTTTTGTAAGGAAGACACACCCTCAGTTTTAGTATAAATTTATTTATTAAACCATCTTCCAATATAAACCTTTTAAAATGTTTACGTAACCATCAAAAAATTAAAAATTTGTTTATGCATAATATCGGTTTACGAAGAAAACAAAGAAAAATTCTTTACCATACAAACCCTTTAAAATATTTTATAACATTAATTTGCTACACGATCGTTATTTCTTTTAAGTCTGCCTGTATTAGTATTCTTCAGTTCCATGCTTTGATCGACACGACGCGTACTTTTAAAGTTAAGTGTTTCTTTTACCTCTCTTGTTTTCATCATGAGGGCACTGCACTGCAACATTTTAAGTGGATGTATGACTAAAATTAATCACAACCCTCACAAGTGAGTACTATAAATTAATCACACTTGTCAGCGCGTGGTATCGTCAAAATCCAGTTTTGTCATAACTTTTACGGAACAACTATGGTTGGAGTTTTTTTGGTTGTTTTAGATAAAGTTGGCGATCTGGAGTTTCATTTCCTCGCGTGTAAATCGTCTATCGGTTGGGTCGTCACATTATAAAATAACTCCGGTGTATTCATGTCGATGCCAGGCTCGAGGCCAATGCCATCATATAAAAGCCAGGCTCGACTATCGACTATCAACGGCCAGGCGATGCGAGATGACAAATCCATAAGGATAGAAGTCCACACCGGTAGCGATGTGATGTAGACAATGAGTCTAAATTCGATCACGCGTATCGGCGATGTCGACACCGAGGGCGCAGTCTGCGCCGGTATCGAGGCCCTACGATAGCTTGGGAAAGGTTTAAGGCCCGTTTAAGGGTAAAGATGGCAATAACACAAGCCGACTTAACCTTGGGGTTTAGGCAAGTATTGTCATTATAAATACCCCATTCGGGAACTACGTGAGCTTGATTCTGGAGGCGAGCAGAGATACATAGGCAATCAAGATCTGATCTTGGACTCGACCCATATCATAAAATCCACCCCTCATTCCACTTTTTGGCATTAGGGTTCTTGTGTGTTCATCAGCTTAGATTAAATTAGAGCTCAAATCATTAAGGTGACATAATTTGTCATGTCGTCATTGGTGCTAGAAGAGGGCCTTCATTGATTGAAAGCGCAAGAAACACGATGCCTCCCAAAAGCTGCGTCAAAGCGCATCAGCGATCGATCAAGGCTCAGGATGAGCGAGCGATTGATCTGATATGCAAGAGGCGAAGATCCCGCCTTGGATCTTATTGACCGATCTCGGCAAAAACAAGGGAAAAGGATCAAGCTTTGAACCCATCGGAAACCACCAACCAAAGCTAGCCGCACTCCGGAATATATCGGAGCTTGCGGTCGATTAGCGGCGGTGGAGGAGTAATGTCGGGATAATAGCCGAGGCGATTCTGTGCCAAGGCGACGAGGCGCCGCCCAGAAAAAGCTATGGCGGAAGGCGGTGAGAAAGATATAGTGGACAAGCTAAGCAGACTCACGGGGACGAAATAAGCGCATCATCTAGCTCGATGGAAAGGAAGAGGCGTGAGATCCACCAAAACACCCGAGAGGGATGATGATAGCGCCAGGAAGAAAGCCAGAATGCAATTTTGGGAAAGAATCGGGTGTCGTTGTGGCTCGAGTCTCCTTCACGAAGAGATCGAGAGCTTTCTAAAACCCAAAGGGTTTAAGATACCAAAAATAGAACCTTATGATGGCACCACCGACCGGAGGACCATCTCCACGGTATCTATCTCAAATGAGGTTGGATGGGGCACCCGATGCAATGCGTTATCGGGCATTCGAGGCGCTACTCGTGGGTCGAGCAAAGAGAATGGTTCACGAAGCTTACGACCGGGTCGATCACGATTTTTCGTGCTACTGGCTCGAAAATTCCGAGATGCGTTTATAGTCAATAAGTTTCATCTGGAGTGCCCGCACCTCATGAATGTGAGGTAGCAAAAGATGAAAGCGATGATGGAGTATTTGAAGAGGTTTAATCTCGAGGCCATGCGGTCAGGGCGCGGATGACCGACTTCGATCACGTCGTTCGTAGAAATTTGCGTAATACTAAGTTATACATGAAGTTGGCGAGATGTTCCCATTACCATGGGCGAATGTGTCAATGTGGTGCATAGGATTGTCAGGGAAAGCGGTCGCGGCACACCTGATCAATTGGATGGACCCAGAGAGACACCGAGGTCGAGCGGGAATCGAGTCAAAGAGCGGGATGTCGAAAGCAAGCCATCGATGCAGGACCGAATCGACACGTCCACCTCGGACCGTGGGGCAGAAGGGACCTCGGCGTGATAAGGATTTTATCCCACTCAATCGACCTCGATCGAGGTGTTGTCGATTATGCTTTCAAAAAACTTGGCGAGAAACCGCCACCGTTGAAGAAGCCTCGAGAAAGAGGAATGCAAGCAAATCTTTGTGATTTTCACGAAGACATAGGCCATACAGCGAGAGATTGTATCGGCACGAAGAGAGATATCAGCGTCTGCATTCGGAAGAAAGCTAGATGAAGTTGTTGGCGGATCTCGGTATGATGGGCCCGGGCGTGTGGAGAATTTAAGAGGAAAAACTCCGATCAAGATAGGAACCGAGGTCGAGATGCCCAGAGGCGAAGGGATCGGTCACCTCGAAGGAATCGATCCCGGGTGAGAAGGAAACAACGAGAGAATTTTGGTCGAGATAGATATGAAGATAATCGACCGATTAACTATGTCAACACAATCTTTTAGTCTGGTGAGAGTGATAAAGACCGGACCGAAGTGAAGAGCGAGCAGGCTCGAGAGAGTGCAAGCGGCTCGGGTTCACGGCGAAGTCGGATCTGACCCTCGAGATGATATCCCCAGTCAAGGAGTCACGAAGGGTTAGTTATTGAGGCGATTATTGTGGCGAGCCCGTGTATCGAGTGCAGTATCGATAGCGGGAGTGCGATGAACATCATATATCACTCGGCGTTTCAGCGATGAAGTTGAAAGAAAAGATCTAGCCCAGCCGCGTCTCCCGCAGTTCGATTCTACGAGGCAAGCGATCCACCCCTGGGCTCGATAAGGTTACTACGGCCAGGTTGGGGATGGCGAGAAAGGAAGAGACACTTGAGTTAAGCTATGTGGTGGTCAAGGCTCCTCTGCGTACAATGTTATCCTAAGGCGACTGCGCTCTTCGACTGCGTGCTATCATATCAACTTTCATAATAGCATGAAGTTTCCTACCGAGAGCAGTTCCCGCGAGTAAAGGGAGATGTTGAGGTCGCAAGGGCTGTAACTACTCTGTTGTCATGAATGGGAAGATGGCGGTTCAACAAGTCTTAGTTGAGAGCGATTCGAGAGGAAGAAGAAGGAGAAAGAGTTGGATCTCGGTGATGCGGTTGAAACGTCCGACTCTGGAAAGGAGAGGGCGATCGGTGTGTGCAAAGTCGGGGTGGATCGAGAGAAAAAGCGATTCTTTGGTCGAGTTGTTAATCGAGTTCGGGGATATCTTTGCACTGAAAGCCACCGACATGCCAGGGGCGTGTCTACCGACATCGCGGTTCATAAACTAGAAATTGACCAGGCTAAAAAAGCGATCAAGCGAGAGAAAAGAAAATTTTGCGTCGGATCGACTTGAGGCCATCGAGTTGGAAGTCGGCAAGCTTACTAGCGACCAAGATAGTGAAAGAGGTATTCTATCCCGAATGGCTAGCTAACCCGGTATTAGTCAAAAGCGATGGGAGTTGGCGCATGTGTGTGGACTTCACGATTTAAACAAAGCACACGAAAGACTACATATCCATTGCCTAAAATCGACGGCGGTTAGTAGATTCGACCATCGACTTTGAAGTTTTGGTTTTAGATGCATATAAAGGATACCATCGATTCAAATGGATCCTCGAGGCCTTGAGAGAAAACATCTTTTATCACTTGAATTTGGCACCGCTACGCTGTGTGACCATGCCATTCGGATTAAAGAATCTTTGAGGCAACATACCCGAGGCGATCAATAAAATTTTTGCAAGACAAATTGGTAGATGTATGGAAGTTTATGTGGCGACACCTTATCAAGAGTCGATCTATGAGACAATACAGTCGATGCTCGAGAGGTTTTGAAGTGTTGAAAGCGAGATGAGATTAAATCGAAGAAGTGCACTTTTGGAGTCGGTCGGGTAAGTTCTTGGGCTATATGATTTGAAGGGCGGGATTAAAGCGAACCGGATAAAATTGATACATTGAAGAACATGCCCGCACCCACGAAATATCAAGGAAGTACAAAGGCTCACGGGTCGAATGGCGACTCTCAGCGAGATTTCTATCGAGATCGGCCTGGTGTGCACTACCATTTTCAAGATACTCCGAAGGCGGTCCTTTTCATTGGGATGATGAATGTCGAGGCGACCTTTGAAGAGTTGAAGACTTATTTATCGAATTACCTACCTTCTTCTCGAGAAGGAAAAGTTGTTGGTTTATCGGGCGTGTGCGAGAAGCGGTGAGTGCGGTTGCAGTGCGAGAAAGTACATGGCGGTGCGAATATACTTTGTTAGTAAAGCACTACATGGCCCGAGAACCGGTACTCACCCGGTGAGAAGTTAGCATTATGCGGTTCATGCCTCGAGGAAGTTAAGGCCATATTTTCAAGCTCATCTATTGTGGTAGTCACGGACCAACCACTAAAGTAAATTTTGGCAAAGCACTGATACTTGGTCATTGGCGCGAATGGGTGATAGAAATGGCCCGATCTGACATCGAGTTCGTTCCTCGAGCTGCGATAAAAGCCTGAGGCCTTGGCGATTTTTGGGTGAAGGAATCTCATCCAACTTTCGATCAAAAGCGAGGTCGGAAGAAAAATGGACTCTGCAGGTCGATGGGGCAAAGGAAGGCGGCGGGGCCGAGGCCTCATCTGTAAATCAAAAGCGAGAATTCGCATCGCCCTTGATTCGACTTCAAAGCAACTAACAGCGAGGCCGAGTATGAGGCCATGATTCTTTGGTTTAAAGCTGTGGCGAAGAAGTTTGGAGTGTCGAAGATCACATTCGGTTCTGATGACTACGCGATTGGTGGTCAATCATGTAAAGGGGAGTATGAGGCTAAGGAGAAACCATGAAGAATTACTTAGCGATTGTCCAAAGCCTCATACAAAATTCAAAACGATTCAATTGGTAGGTCCCAAGTCGAACAAGAGAGCGATGCACTCTCGAGTTGGCATCAAACTTCGTAATCGAGTAAGAAGGTTCTAGTCGAGTTATTGACGATAGGGAGTTACATCGGCGGAGGCCCGGCCGATTACTCAGCGAGCCACGTGGATGGACCCGATTGCTCTACACCTCAAGGGCGGAATACTACCATCGACAAAGGTGCAATCCGGGGAAAGTCCGACTTCAATCGACTCGATATGCATTTTTGGCGATATCTTGTATCGAAAATCTTTGTGAACCCACAGGTTGAGATGTGTTTGAAAGTGAAGGCAAATACCTCTTAGAAGAGATTAAGAGAGAACTGTGGGAACCATTGTGGAGCGGAATGTTGGCTCGAAAATGCAAGTTAGTTGGGTATTTACGGCGTCGATCGGCGAGATCACGAAACGACTGGTCGAGAAGTGCAGCGCTTATCGATTCATGATAATATCTCCCATCGACAAAGCGCGAAGACATGAGCGTCATCTCGTCGGCGTGGCCATTCGATCAATGGGGTCGATATTGTTGGACCTCTTCCTCGAGCACCAGGAAATCTCAGTTAAGTAGTCGTTCTGCGGTGGACTACTTCACAAAATGGGTAGAAGCTAAGGCTTTGCCCGACATCTGAGCTACAACCATTAAAAAGTTCTTGTGGGTGACATTCTATGTAGTGCGAATTCCAAGGCTTTGATCTCGGATAACGGTACCCGGTTTGAAGATCGAAAAGTTAGAGAATGGTGCGGCCAGTACCAAATCGACCGATTCACCTCGAGTGGCTCACCCAGGGCAAGCGGTCCAGAGTCGAGCAAACCAATCGACGAGATCAAATTGGGGTTTAAAAAAGAGGCTAGAGGTGAAGGTCGAGATTGGGCGATTCAACTTCCGAGCATCTATGGTCATATAGGGCGACTCTGGTTAAGTCGACGAGGAAACCCGCACTTTTCTTTAGTGTATGGGTGTGAAGCGGTGATACCCGCGAGATCGGAGTCCCCTCTCTCGTCTTGCGGCTACAATGTTGAGACAAGCGACCACGAACTCCGGCGGGGAAAGGGACAATGTCGAGGCGAAGAGAGATAGCCTCGGCCGAATGGCAAGGTACAAAAGCGAAGATCTCTCGATATTATAACTTTCGAGAGTAAGACGAGGATACTTCAAGGTTGGCGATCTAGTCTAAGGAAAAATGAAGCAAGTCGACGAGAGCGGTCGGAAAGTTGACCCCGAATGGGAAGGCCCATGCTCAGTTACGAAGGTTCACCCCAAAAGGTCTTATCAACAGTCGGCGAGATGGAACCACGAGTTCCTCGACATTGTACGCCAACAATGAGGAAGTATTATGTTTGAGATAAGCTTTACTTTGATGAACTTATTTACTTTTCACTTATGAATCTTGTAATAAGTCCATGAGGCGATTTTATGAGTATTCTAATAAATTTGTATCTTTTAGAGATGCTTTACATGTTTGTTAGGTTTATAGCCAAAAGCGATACCAGGTCAATGTGATGAGAAAAGTTAAAGGCAAAACAATCAAAGCAGTAGAAATCCTTGAGTCGGACATCTCGATAAAGCCAAAGCAAAGTTAGCCTGAGGCGGCGAATGCAAAGGCATAGAGGCGGTTCGCGAAGTCGGGCCAAAGGTCAAGCTAAACTAAGAGCGAGCGAGCCCAAAGGCAAACAAGGCTAAAGCGAAGGGCGGTTAACGCATGGTCGGACCACTGTCGATCGGCCGAATAAGCCAGCGAAAAAGGCTGGACAAGGGCGGTTCGCATAGTCGGGCCACACGTCGATCGATGGTGAAAAGAGCCTAAATGGCAAAAAAGACTAAAACCGAGGCGATTCACATTAAAATGCTCGACCTAAGATCAAATAAGCCTAAGGCGAAAGACTAAAACAGCGAGTCGATCTCAAGTGCAATAAGAACCAAGGTTCATAATACACTTGAGGGCAACACAATCTGACAAATAAAGCGAATAGCGAATAGCAAGCGAGTCAAAGGACTCGACAAGCAAAAGCTATTAAACATCAAGACAAGATCAAGACAAGCAAAAATCACAAGAAAAAAAATCAAATTTCAAAAGCAAGTCAAATTCAAAATAAAGTTATTACCACGACAAGGCGGTCGAAAAGACCAGATTAAAGTTAAAATAAATATTGTTGCAAACTTCAAGTTTGAATCAACGAAGATTTAAAAGATCAAGATCGGGTCGGCTTCGAGGTCGGCTCGGTATGGGCGAAGTCGGATCGGATCGGTCGGATC
Source organism: Gentiana macrophylla (assembly GCA_026214975.1). Lineage (NCBI taxonomy): Eukaryota > Viridiplantae > Streptophyta > Magnoliopsida > Gentianales > Gentianaceae > Gentiana > Gentiana macrophylla. Next base: position 127,667,024 of record CM047810.1, on the reverse strand, counting down.
GGCGATGAAGCGAGCGTGGTAGGAGCATACTTTATAGCCAAAGACTCTCCCGAAACTCTTCAAAAGTACCCGATCATCTGACTTCTCCGAGTCCGGATTATAGAACATAGGCGTCTCGAGGGGCGATCGTCGAATCCGGAGGCGGCGGCATTCACGATCAACGGCCAAAGTGTAGCCACCCATCGTCGGTGGCGCGTGATCACCTCCGAAGTCGTCTTCTAGGTTTGTGGACTTGCGGTACTCCATGATTGCTTGGTGCTTAGCCTCTTCGACTGCGGCGGCGCAGATCCAACTTCGGCTGTAGCGCATCTCGATCCGGCGGGCCTTCCTAAACTTCATCATCCGACCTTACGCCCCTGCAGCAGCATCTCATAGTCTTGGGCGGCTTAGCGGCTCCACTGCCACGATCATTCCTTTCCTCCCTGCCAATCGGCCCGACTCTTTCTCGGTAGTGGCGATTTTGTTTCGGCGACCACCAACTTATCTTGCGAACTTCTTGAGCTCGGCGACCGACTCGTGCTTAACGGTAGCGTTGTATTGTTTTTCCACGGCGAGAGAGGCGACACTTTTGGCGACATTGTCTTGAAGCGACTGCCATTCTCCTGCTTGATTTCATCCGCCGACTCCCCTGTCTTGGCGACCATCGGGCAACCTCCCGACCAACTGGGTATTATACACAAAGCGTAAAGTGTATCGGAAAAGGAACAAGGCATAGGCCTCGAGAAAGCTAATAGGAAAGAGAAGGATCGACTTACAAGGCGATTTAATTTTAGCGACCACGAAAAGCGAGGTTCTTATGCGTCCACGCCGGCGTAATCATCGCCGGCAACCCGATCCGTACCAATCACGACTCGGTGGAGTCTCCGGCGACCTCTTCTCTTACGCCTCTGAAGAGCGTTCCACAACCACCCGGCAGCGGATGGTCTTTTCTTTGTTTGCACCGCCGGCTCTTCAACATTAACCTCGATATTAGAGTCGGATCGATAGGCTCCTCGCCGTCTTAGATCTCGAAGAGAGCCGAATCAGACGATTAACTTCGCCGGTGGTCGAGGTACTTGATCGATCGAGGTGCGGCGAGGCGGCTTCGATTGCGGCGAGGTTTTGTCCTAGGTGGAAGGGCGGCCCCTCTCGAAGAGGAAGGCTGCTGATCTCGACCAATGGCAGGCAAGTCGGTAGTGGCACGACCTCCCTCGAGTGGAGGCGCAGCGTGACCGTCGACTTCGGGGAATCTGCGAGGTTGGTGACCACTGGAGAATTTGCCCCTTTGCAATATAGAAAAGACAAGTTAGTCACGACCAGCGAATAACAAGTTATCGACTCAAAGAATAATCGAGGTATAAAAGCAAATAAACATCTCGATTCTGTGATCGGGGAACATTAGGAGCTCGTATGGCATTGGCCCGGCTTCCTCCAAGTGAGCAGGTGATACAAGAGACTCGGTCTCTCAGTACACACCTCGAAGTTGTGTCCACTCAAAGTCGAGCCTCGTGAGGCAGTTCCTTCCAAGCTTGTCTTGCTTCCCCTCTCTCGACCTCCATTGGCCGATGTAGGGGGTTATCAAACCATGGCGGAGAAAAGAAGAATCGAGGCTTCCACCCGTGAGAAGAAGGCCCCTCGTAATAAACTCATGGCGATTTGCTCTCCTCTGGAAGGAATACCATAACTTGTCGGGTGTGGCGAAGCAATCTTGTAGTAGTGTCGAACACGGGCACCGAAAAGCATACTGGGCCTTCGACATGCTATGATGAACCCATCGAGTTACGCGCCATTCGAGGCGAGTTGGGAGACACTTATCTCGTAGTGGTGAAGGATGGCTGGGGCGGTTGAGACGAGTGGAAACCTCAATCCACTCGCCGGTTGATTCTCATAAACAGCGCCAAAATCATACAGGGCTCGTCGGCAAATATATGATTACCGGAAGGAGTGAGATTCGAGCGGAGGACTAATGATGTTATATACGGAAAATTTTGACAACATCCTCTGGAGAAAGTGCCTTTGAGACATCCTTTTGCACCACTCCATCCATCCTAGTTACTAGCTTTTAAATTTGGTTAGGGGCGAGGAGGAGGCGTGGGTTCACGGAATCTAAATCGGAGAAGATGATGAGAGGAGCGGATACGGAGTTTGGGATTGGGAAGGCGTATCGTTACCTATGTCGGTCTGTGTGCTAACTTTACTTATACTTGACATAGATAAATCAAAGAAAAGATGAACAAAAAAGAAATAATCTTACTTGGTGTTTTGAATTTAGGGATTGTGACAAGAAAATAGCGAACAAATTTTTAAGCGACTTCTATCCTTCCTCTCTTTATATATGATAGTGAAGAGTTTGCAAATGATTTGAGAGGCGTGGGTAATGGGGGTTATAATCCTGGAAATCACGATAATCAAAGCGAGGCCAGCGTCTTTTGCGGGATTCGAGGCGTTCGTATGCGGATATCGTGCCACGTGGCTACAAAGCGATTAGGGTTGTGAAAAGCGGGCTTTCTCGCGCCCGAAAAACCCAACTCGAAGGCGATTCAAGTGAGGACCCGACCTCGGACAGCGGAAGTCGCCTCTCAAAGTCACGGGGCTTATGGCGTCTGAGTTTTAGCTCATGGCGTGTAAATCTATCGGTTGGTCATCACGTTATAAAATAACTCAGTGTATTCATGTCGATGCCAGGCTCGAGGCCAAGAGCCATCGTATAAAAGCCAGGCTCGACTATCGACTATCAGCGACCGGCGGTCACGAGATGACAAGTCCATGAGATAGAAGTCCACACCCGGTAGCTTGATGTAGGACAATGAGTCTAAGGTCGATCACCCCAAGTGGCGATGTCGACACCGAGGGCGAATCTGCGCCCGGTATCGAGGCCCACCGCACGATAAGCTTGGGCGAGGGTTTAAGCCCGTTTAAGGGGTAAAGATAAGCGAATAACACCAAAACGACGGCCGGGGAGTTTAAGCAAGTATTGTCGTTATAAATACCCCATTCCGGGGAGCTACGTGAAGGCGATTCGCGGGCGAGAGCAAACATAATCGTGAAAGCGATCAAGAATCTGATCTTGATTCGGCAGCATCTGTAAAATCCACCCCCCGTTTCCACTTTTTGGCATTAGGGTTCTTGTGTGTTAAGTCGGCTAGATTAAATTAGAACAAATCATTAAGGTGACGTAATTTGTCATCGTCAAAAGTGATTGAAGTAGTGATTATAAAGTTAAGATGTTTTTGAAATTTGTGTAGATTATGATTTGATTGGTGAAATAAAAGTAGTATAATAGATAAAATAATGGTAAAAAATGTTATAAAATTGATAAAGTGAAATGATGAGAGATAATTTAATATTTTTTATTTGTAGTTGAAGAAATGATTAGTAGAGAATTGTAAAATATGATATGTAAGTAAGTATAAAAAAAAATTCGAGTAAAAGCTCTAACAGAAAAAAACGGAGGCTTTGTCAGTTTTCAAGTCGAAATGTGATTGAAAAAAAAAAAAAAAAAAGAGATTAAAATTGCCGTCCAAATGGGCATCTTAGCCAATGTTGCTTGCCTAGTTGCATATTTGTCTGAATAAGGCCCGCGATTGTTGTCTGGATGCAGAAGCGTTGGTCGCTGTTCAACCTTCAATTCATCATTTGACAAACACATATTCACAATTTTGCAAATTAGAAATCTTTTGAATTACCAAGTCAAATAAACATTTCAAGAAAGAAATAAGTCTAAATAAAGAGATACCGTTCACATTCTAATTTATGAGTTGACTTGACCTAGTGTATTATATAAATGCCTTACGGTAAAAACCACAAGTTAATTTCTGTATATATGCTGTCAAAAAAAAAAAAAATTCTCTATATATGTACTTCAAAATGTTTGAATGATTATCAATTTCCCTAATATTTGTTTTTTTCTTTTGAATTCCTAATATTGTTTTACTTCTAAAGAAAATCGAATCGTCTGGAGTGTTTTATTTAATTGATTAAAATATTACATTGTATCCGTCTTTATATATGAGAAAAATAACTATTCAAACTAACATAAAATAAGGATAAATTCTTATCAAATCGTAAGATAAATTTAAAACAAATAATCAATATTTTACTTAAACTAAAATCTATATATATGCGGTCTAATCATCTTTTGGCATTCATCTTTTATCTTTTAATTTTGTCTTTTATCATCCCTTTCAAATGAGGCTAGGCGAGTTTTCTTGACATATTTAAAGGCGTCTCCATTCAGTGAGTCTTGAGAATCATTAGTCTTGATATTTTGGAGAGAGCATCACACATTTAGAATCAATCGGTTGTGATATTTTGGAAGGTTATAGAAAGTCATGTCGGTAAAATAGTAGAGTTACACCATATAGTGTGAGACATGTGCATGTCATTTCAGGGTTAACCTATATGGGACCAAACGAGGGGCGGCAGTGATTAAGCGGTTGATCGGATTATTTATGGCTTCATTTAGCGGCTATCGAAGCTCGAGTGCAGGGGCGTTACAAAATATATCCGGTCCGACTAGTGAAACGGACACAAATGTCACACCATGTGAGATGGTGGGTGTCACTATATACTCATTTAGTGCCAGCGAATATGGGACAAAATGCAGTGGGATGAGTCTTGGCGGGTAGGGACGAATACAGGACAGTCCCGATGGAACAAGTCTTGGTCGGGTAGGGCAAGTCGGTGGGACAAGTCCACTTACCCACCAGATTACCTCACAAGCAACAGCGAGAATGTGTTTGCAAGCAGGGCGGGTAAAGAATAATCAACAAGATTTTGGCGGCAGCAATGCGAGTGGAATTCGAATTCGATGTCAGCGAGGCGGCGGTTTCGAGTATGGCATGAAAGAAGCGTGACGGTACAATGTGAGCTATGTTGGACAAGGTAATGGGAATGTTCAAAATCGAGAACCGGCGAGGCAAGGTTGGAATCAAACACGAGGCGAAATGGAATCGAAACAATAACAATCGAACTAAGGGTTGATGCGAGACCAAAGCCCAAATAGCCAATCTTGGAATCAGAACCCCAGAATCGAAATGCCTTTATCAAAATACCAATCAAGGCATGTATCGGAACAATCGACAACGAGGCCACCAGCAAATGAAATGATCGAGCTGGGGCGAGAATAATCGAGGGACGAAATCGAGTTGAGGAACAATCAAGGATGGAACGAGAATCGAGTGGCGACAAGAAACAATAATCCAACAAGCTAGCCATCAAAGCAAATAACAATTAGGACTTATCAACCCGGCATTTGCCGCTTCATCAAAATAACCAATCAAGCAATTGGGTACCCAGAAGACCTCAATGAAGTTGATGTTGGAGAAGATGGATAAGACTCTCTCTGGAGCTAAATAAGAGTGCTATTGAGCGAAGGTAGCAGCGCTTAGCAGCTATCGAATTTAGAGACTCAAGTTGGGCAAATCACAAATACATTGAAGAAGAGTCGGTGATCTTGAGAAGCGAGAATCGAGGCAAGTGAATGCCATATTCACTAGGAGTGGTAGAAAATTTGGGAGTAGACCGACCAAAGCAATGCGTTGTAGTAGTAGAAGAATATCTGGATGAGGAGGATGAGGATGGCGGGCGTGAGAGAGAAAAGAATGAAACCGAGTTAGAAGCGGGAGTACGAAGAGAGTTAGGCTAGCTATTAGAGAGACCTCGCGATTGTAAGGAAAGAAGCGAGCAATGGAAAGATCTGAGAGGAGGCGAGGAAGCTCAAACGAGAAGAGATGAAGAAAGGGAAAGCGGCATTTCATAGTCTTTGGACATTAAGAGAGGAGGAGCCGAGCAAGCTGTGATGAAAGAAGCTTTACATCCCCCGGGCATCAAGGCCAAACACTCGAGGTAAGAAAAATTTTATGCCCACTCCCCTCATGATTTTGATGAGAATCGTTGCCTTACCCACTGGGGTCTACTAGAAGCCGGTCCTTTCCGAGAGTTAGAGTAGATTCCTCGACATTCTTAGGAAGGTAGAGATCAATGTTCCACTTGTTAGAGGCAATTGCTAGTGTGCTGAGTATTTTAAATGTTTGAAAGGATTTTGACAAGTCGAGGAGAAAATGGTAAGAGTAGTTAAGTGAGGAGGAGTGTTAGAAGGTTTATGATATAGTAAGATACCCACTAAGATGAGAGATATATGAGGTTTCACCATTCCTATCACTATAGACAATCATCTTAATTGAAAATGTTTTTACGTGATTTAGGAGCTTACGTGAGCTTGATGCCTAAGGCTTTATGAAAAAATTAGGGTTAGGTGAATTGGAACTACAGGGAATGACCTCTACGATGATGGTGATAGGTCGGTGAGGAAACGCTGGGGGTAGCGGAAGATGTCTTGAGTGCAAGTTGGAAAGTTTGTGTTCCTATGGATTTTGTGATTTCTTGACATGGAGATGGACTCCAAGACCTCTGTTTTGTTAGGTCGTCCTCTTTGACCACTTAGTAGCCTCAGGATAGGAGTTAAGAGTGGAGAATATTTCTTTTGGTGTTGAAGCGAGAGAGAGTAATCACGGATTTATCTAGCACTGGCAAACAAGTAATAAATATTTATAAATCGGTTTTCCCTCAAGTATAAGGATCGTAGTAAAGAGGTTGATACGGAGGTCGATCTTACGGGAACTAAAGCGATTGTGATTCTAGCTTTTTGTCTAACCTAAACTATGTCACCGAACTAATCTAAGCAGTGAATAAAAATCGAACAAAAGCAGAAAATAAAACTGGCAGCGAGGATATAATCCAAAGCTAGGAAGGATGCTGGGCTGCGAACCAATTCAATACTAAACTAAACTAAGATGCAAATAAAAGTAAACTAGCTAAGCAATTCAAGTTTTAAGGATTAATTCAAGTGTGTAATGAACAAGCGAGGATTGATCCACATATCCAACAAGCATTGATTTCTATCTCGATTATGTTGTGGTTT